>OY735897.1:6458284-6681284 GCA_963506565.1 Tachystola acroxantha
TCTTAAGATAAGATAATATTTATTTGTTGAAAGTAGGGTTAATTATAAAGGTCTTATATTTATGTTAGTTATACGTTCTGCTACTTTCCACCATTTATGGCATACAAATTTAAAAATTGTTGCAAACTGATAACAATTCAATCCTAATAAAATATCGATCTTAATGTCAAATTGGCGGACGTGAGCCCTCATCTTGAGGGCGGGTTTGAGCTCAGACTATTAATACCGGCCTTAGGGTACTTCCCGTTGACCTAGAATCATTACAGCACAAGTAAAGGAAAAAATCCGAAACCGTAGATTTCAAATTACATCAGTAGTATCTCGATGTATGGACATAATATTTTGCTAATGGCAAAGATAAGTTGGTCTCTAAATCTAGTTGTATCTTTTCGTTAGAGCAAAGTGACGGGGGTGAGTTGTGTTGCACGGAAGCCTCGGGGCGCGAGGCAGACTCGCGGTTTTTTTCACATAATACGTACCTGTGTCACATATATCCTCATTGTTCCAATCATTAGGCGTGATCGGCGTGTTGGGTGTGATTGGCGTGTTGGGTGTGATTGGTGTATGAGGAGGATACGGGTGGTACGCGGGCGGCGGCGGCAGGCTGTTGTTGATCACTATGCGAAGTTTGGACGCAGGTCGCTTGTCGCGCGGCTCCGCTGGAATTAATAATACACGATTGTACTAAATATACAATATGTAAGACTGTATGTTCACACTTGGATGTATGATTTTAAGTACCATTGCCTTTCCATATGACAAAACCCCCACCTAACCTACTCATCTCCTCAGTTTTGCCCCCTCTGACCTGTTACTCCCACCCCCTCACCTATCACCCTCTCATCCAACCCCCCTTTCCCCCTATCCCCCCCTCACACTAGCCCTCATATCCCCCTGTCACCCGTATACCCCCTCCCCCGTACCTATCCTCCTCCCCTATCTCCCCTCCCCCTCACCTATCCCCCTCCTAAACCTTTCTCCCGCTCACCTACGGTCCCCTTATGTGGGAGACCACATCCCTCTTCCCTATAACCCCATCCCCCATAGCCCAAACCCTTTCACATATCCCCCCCACCCTTCGTCCACTTCCCCTCACATATACCACTTTGCATGCCCCCCCCCCCCCCAACCCTTGTCGCCCTGTGTGCTGTGCGCCCCTCATCTAACACATTCCCCTACCCTTATAGCCCCCTTCACCCATCATCTCCATTACTTCAATACGTTTAGGAGCTCTAGGGAACACTTGGTTATGTCATACATAATATACTAATTTACAATAATATAAGGTACAGAATACAAACTAGGTTACGGCTGGATGTACATTACCTCATATATCCCCCATTTCCCCCCTATCACCCCCTCCCCCATTTCCCCCCTATCACCCCTCCCCCCTATCACCCCTCCCCATATATATATCCCCCCTCCAATATGCTCCCCCCTCTCACCAATCATCCCCTCCCCTTTCTCTACACCCCCCCATTCCCCCTATCCCCCACTCACCTACAGTCCCCTCCTCCGTCCCGGCTGTGTCCAGCGTCCGGTCGTCGTCCCTCTCCCTCCGTCGCGGCGAGAGGTCGCGGCGCTCGGCCGACAGCGAGCGCGCGGCGACGGGCCGGCGCTCCGGACGACACGCGCTCCACACGGAGTGCAGTTGAGTGAGGAACGACTCGGTCACCTCGGTGGGGCGACGACTCACTGCGGACAGAGTGGTAGGGTAAATTGAGTCGAAGTTGATAAGGTTTAATTTATTTACCCTTTATTAATTTTTTTAATGAAAATTTAGGTATTAAGATACCCATACTTTTTCCTTTCATTAAAATAACGTCGTTTTCATTATTTACAAATTAAGTTAAGACCGTGAAAAATAAAAAAGGCGTAAGTGACGATAACGTCTGTGTGAGAGAGAATGAGTGTGTGTGATAGTATGCTTATAGGGAATGTGCTTGTAGATAATATGTATGTTTGAGAGAGTGTGTGATGGTGTGCTTGTAGGGAGTGCGCTTGTAGGTAATATGTGTGTGTCATGGTGTGCTTGTAGGGAGTGTGCTTATAGGTAATATGTAAGGGTGTGTGAGAGGGTGTGTGAGAGGGTGTGTATGATGGTGTGCTTGTAGGTAATATGTATGTTTGAGAGAATGTGTGATGGTGTGCTTGTAGGGAGCGTGTATATGTGTGTGAGAGAGGATGTGTGTGTGAGAGAGAATGTGTATGTTTGTAGATAGTATGTGTTACTGACCGCACACAATGCACAGGTCCACGGTGAGCTGCAGCAGCGCGCGTGCGGCGGGCGCGCGGCAGAACACGTTGCGCGGCGAGCACGCCGTCCCGCTCGCTCGCAGCGCGACGGAGAGGGACGGCGTGGGCGCGTCCTCCAGGACCAGGCAGATTTGCTCCTACCATATAACAGAGATTATTTAATGATTTATTTTGATAGTTTCTTGCATATGCGCTATGCGAAACGAAAATCTAATGCTCTATTTATAAACCTAGTTAAACATGTTGGTCGCCGTGTTGGTTACCAAGTTGGTCGCTACATTGGCCGCCAAGTTGGTCGCAGGCTGGCCAACTCGCCCAATATCAGCAGACTCCGGTACTTCCTTACCTTGAGGTGAATGATGGCTTCCGCAGTGCTGACGTGTATCCTGTGGAACTCCTCATCAGGCAACGTCATGGCGGACAGGTCCGCGCCGGGCGTGGGAGGCGGTATGCTGGCCGCAATGTTGGCCGCGGGGCTGGCCGCGGGGCTGGACAACTCGCCCAATGTGACCAGGGTTCGCATCTCGCTCTCGATGTCTTTGCAGAGGATCGCTGCAAATATATGATGGATGGATGTAAAACGATATGATAATTAGTGTGTGAGTGAGAGGGGGAGGGTGAATAAGTGGGTGGGGGAGTTAGTGAGTGTATAAGTGAGGTGGATTTATAAGTGAAACAGTGTGAGTGAGTGAGTGAGCAAGTGAGTCTGTGGATGGTGTGTGTTTGAGCAAATGGATGAGTGGGTATGCGAGCGAGTAGGCGTGTCAAAGAGCTATTTATTTATTTATTCAATTATAACTGACTGGTTTACAGATATCACCAAAGCACCGAGTCAGTGGATACAATAAGTAATTACAATAATTCTTAAAATAATAATTTATACAATGAAATTAGTGTAAATTAGAGTTACTATTAAGATAGGTAGATATATTTTTATACAGAGAACACCATGGATCAAAAAAAATATCAGCATCTTTTATTGCGTTTATGAAATTGTTAATTAAGTTTACGGCACGAGCCGTAGGCTATAAATGAAACAACCCCCAGCCATCCCCCTCCTCACCTGTGGAGCTCCAGTTGTCTGCCAGCCCACGGTAGAGGGAGTAAGCTGTATAGGTGGATGCGTGGGTTGGGTGATAGGAATGAGCGATTGGATGGGGAATGAGCAATTGGTTGGGCGAGTGGGTGAGTGAGCGAGTGGATATATGAGTGAGTGAGGGAGTGGTTTCATTCATCATTTATTCGTAAACAATTATCACATTGTGTTCGAAATAATAAATCCATATAAAAATTACAACATGTCCGATTACCGAGTGTTTTTTTTTTGGTTGGATGAAAGGGTAATGTGAGTGTAAGAGTGTGTGACTGAATGTATGAGAGGGTGGGTCGTAGGGTGTATGAGAGGGTGGGTCGTAGGGTGTATGAGAGGGTGGGTCGTAGGGTGTATGAGAGGGTGGGCCGTAGGGTGTATGAGAGGGTGGGTCGTAGGGTGTATGAGAGGGTGGGTCGTAGGGTGTATGAGAGGGTGGATCTAGTGTATGACAGGGTGGGTTGGTGAGTGAGTGTGTGTGTCTTACCTGTTGAGCTCCAGTTATCCGCCAGCCACTTGGCGAGCCTGTTCCTGCACCTGTCGGCCGCGAGCGCGCGCAGCGGGGCGGGCGCGGCGGGCAGCAGGGCGGCGAGCGCGCGCGCGCTGCGGGCTCGCGTGCAGGCGACGGACCGCTCCAGCGCACCGGACCGCAAGGAGTGCAGCTCCTCGGTGTATAAGGAGTTCAGGGATTGCAGGAGAGCGGCCTACAGGAGACATTATAATAGTATTAAGTTTTTTTTGTTATTTATCTGTCTCTTGTGTGAATAATGATACATTCGGGACCACTCAATTTAATTAAAGATATGTAAAATCTCTTGGCATGCACACACAATATGACAATGTTATTATATATTTGTAATGCTGTGAGAATTTTATGTAATAAATAAATAGATAATAAATAGTGCATCACCTCATCTGTAACACACACACATGGACTCCCATTATACACACACCAAGTCTCTCACACACACTCCCCCACTCTTCACCCCTAAACTCTCACGCCCTCCCACTCTTTCACTTCTCACCCACCAACTCTCTCACACACCTATCATCTCACACACTATAATTTCGTTTCTCATTATTCTGTCTAAATATTTGCACGCTTATGCCGAAGAAGATTTTGATGGATTCAACTCTCTCTAACATCCTATATAACTATCAAAATCATATGCAAATATTTCATTACATTACACGCACACCCTTGCACTCACATATCCTCACTATTCAAGTATTCACCCACCAACTCTCTCTCACATCCACCAACTCTCTCACACACCCACCAACTCTCTCACACACCCACCAACTCTCACAAACATGGGGGGTATCGCTCTCCCTACTCACCTGTTCCCTGCCCCTCCCCGCCCTCACGATCTCCGCAGCCCTCCCCCGGGCGCGGTCCTGCGCGGCGGGCAGCAGGCGGGCCAGCTCGCGCAGCGCGTGCGCGCACACTCGCTCGGTGACCAGCTCAAGTACGCGACGCGAGGAGGCGGGCTGAGACTTGAGGAACTCCTCTTCGAGACGCGCCTGAAACCACGAACAGCCTCCTGCCATGTCATAGTGCCCTGGTACTTGGAATGGGGCTTCGGACCGAGTGGACACAGCGGGTGTGGAGTGAGACATAGTGAGACTCCAGGCGGCTCATAGTGCCCTGGTACTGGGGGGCGACTCTAAGAGCCGGGGCTTCGGACCGAGTGGACACAGCGGGTGTGGAGTGAGACATAGTGAGACTCCAGGCGGCTCATAGTGCCCTGGTACTGGGGGGCGACTCTAAGAGCCGGGGCTTCGGACCGAGTGGACACAGCGGGTGTGGAGGGAGACATAGTGAGACTCCAGGCGGCTCATAGTGCCCTGGTACTGGGGGGCGACTCTAAGAGCCGGGGCTTCGGACCGAGTGGACACAGCGGGTGTGGAGTGAGACATAGTGAGACTCCAGGCGGCTCATAGTGCCCTGGTACTGGGGGGCGACTCTAAGAGCCGGGGCTTCGGACCGAGTGGACACAGCGGGTGTGGAGGGAGACATAGTGAGACTCCAGGCGGCTCATAGTGCCCTGGTACTGGGGATGGGATAAATTGGAGGTGTCTTATACGTTTAAAATGTACCTGATTTAACTTAAACATTTGACTTGTAATTTTGCTAAACAATTGTATTGTAATACCAAATACGCGGGGTTCTCTTGAAAATGGCAGGAAACGACGGTTGCGAAATTATTTAATAATTTTCATTTTAATGTCTTTAAATTAATATCACGTTAAATTAATCAGAAAATGTTCGCGAATGACAGGACGGCTCGAGTTGCGAGTACACGTTGAAAACGATCGTACAAGTTAAGCAATGTTGGGCGAGGTGAGGACCTGGGTGCCCGCTAGTGACACTTTCATCCTCGCCCCTCCGTGCCTCGGGGCGCACGTCAAGCAGTTGGTCCCGCTTGACAGCAGTCGTTAGGCCACGGCAGAGGCCTACGGGCCTGAATAACTTTGACAAAGTTTGGTAACTAAACCACACGAGAAAACATGACATTGGCAAATGCCGAACTGTCGAGTCCATTACTAAAATAAATAACCACATACCTGCAATTCTTTCTCCTTACTCCTGATCCTCTCTTCAGGGTTCAGCCCCAAACTGATCGGTGTGATATGCCTAAAGCTCACTTCACTATCGGCCACTCGGCACGTTGACAACAAAACGTTAACGTCCCTTAGGAACGGGCACAAGTCGAACAACATAGCACTGTCCACGTTAAACTGGTTACAGTCCACACTTGTCACTTCAACGTATGAACGTCTTTCATAAAACAGTTCTTGAGGAAAATGTGGTAACGCAAACAACCAACCGAGGACCGATTTCAAATATATCACTGTAACACGTTTTAAGTCACTGTCACTGATTTTTAGTTTGTTTAGGTAGATGTCGAATAGTGTTTTTAGGAGGTTTTGATAGTATTTTGTTCGGAGCGTTGTGTAGTCCAGCATCGATAGGTACTGGACTAGCCACGGTAGAACGATGGTTAGACGTCCGTTTTCATTGGATTCTGATAGGATTCCTTGGAGATCTATGCAGGGTTGACTCTGAAATATACAATGGGGTAATATAAACCGTGTTTTGTCACATTTACACTTCGTTGACGGTGGCTTCACACGTCATGACGTCACATTACTGAAATAGTGTCGTCTCAAAATCGGTGAGTTTGTCCTGAAATCTGGTTTGGCCGGTAACTTACATATATATTGCACTAGCTGTACTCCGCAACTTCGTTTGCGTAGAGGAGGAGGATGGAGGAGATCAGGAGGCAGATCTTCCTCTCTGGATCCTTGTTTCCACATCACATACCGCCATGGCTTATAGCCTATGAGCTGTCCGGATATTTCAGCTATCTCCTAGTGAAACTCCCATCAAAATCCCTTCAGTAGTTATGGCGTGATACTTGCACAAAGTCAGACAAAAATTCTAAAAATCAGTGTTTTGGCATCAGTATCGATCCTAAAACACATTACAATTATTCTTTTCAAAAAATATCCAATGTACAGACACAACTTTTTTACAGTCTTATTATATGTATAGATGATAGTGTTTTTGTCAATGAAAGTGCCATACATGTTCTTTTTAGGGTTTCGTATCTCAAAAGGTAAAAAGAATTTTCACAAAAAAGTAGCTGATGACGTTTCGCGCGCTTTTCAAGGAATGGCAACAAGTAAGGGTAAATCCGAAAACCAGATGTTATCACAACAGCAAGTTAACAAACAGTATTACTCACATAATTCCTCAAAGCGACATTATTCTCCAAAACCTTCTCCTTCGGCGCTACAAACTTCGTCTCTTTCTGTCTCACGACCGGCGTATAGTGCTCTCTCGCTCCCGCGCTCTTAGTGGTGACGTCAGATGTGTGAGAGTACGGCAGTGACGTCACGAAGCCGAGGAACTTGGCCAGAAGACCGAGCTTCTTAGTAAGTTGGACGTATTCTTTTGAAATGTCGGTGTTAGCTGAAATATAAAGAAACACAGCCTTACTTATAATCGATGATTAAAATTAATACCTTGTTTAAAAAATATTTCACTTATAAACACTATTTAAAGTTAATCAACTCCTGAACAACCGAATAAGTAGCTGTCAGTTTAAACAGCGTCGTAGGCTTGTTTAAATGCGCAGCAAAATGGCGGACAGCTGATTACATTTGATACTGCTAAATCCATGAAAATGTAGGCGAGTAGGACATTGTGTACTGACCTAGCAGCGATTGGGGCATTGAGCACTGAACTAGCGACTAGTAGGGCATTGTGTACTGACCTACCGATGAACAGCGCTGACCTAGCATTAAGTAGGGCATTGTGTACTGACCTAGCGGCGAGTGGGGCATTGTGTACTGACCTACCGATGAACAGCGCTGACCTAGCATTGAGTAGGGCATTGTGTACTGACCTAGCGGCGAATGGGGTATTGAGTACTGACCTACCGATGAACAGCGCTGACCTAGCATTGAGTAGGGTATTGTGTACTGACCTAGCGGCGAATGGGGCATTGAGTACTGACCTAGCGATGAACAGTGTCGACCTAGCATTGTCTACTGACCTAGCGATAAGTAGGGCATTGTGTGCTGACCTAGCGGCGAGTGGGGCATTGAGTACTGACCTAGCGATTAATAGTGCTGGACTAGCGTTGAGTAGGGCATAGTGTACTGACCTAGCGATGAGTAGTGCAGAGCGCACAGCTCCGAGGCCAGTGCGTCCCGTACTTGCACGCGGAAACTGTCGCTCTCGGCACAAACTATGAACTCACTGAAATAAAACATATAATTAGGTATCTGATTTATATTCTACGAAGGGTATGGATATTCTGTGAGAGGTATGGATATTCTGTGAGAGGTATGGATATTCTGTGAGAGGTATGGATATTCTGTGAGAGGTATGGATATTCTGCAAAGTGACATCCTTTGATATGTGAAGGGTATGGATATTTTCTCAGGGTATGGCTACTTTATGCAAGATATAAATAGATATTCTACGAAGAGTATGGATGTTCTACTCAAGGTATGGACATTCTACCAAGGGTATGACTATTCGACGAAGGGTATGACTATTCGACGAAGGATATGGCTATTCTACGAAGGGTACGGATATTCTACGAAGGGTATGGCTATTCTACGAAGGGTACGAATATTCTACGAAGGGTATGGACATTCTACGAAGGGTATGGCTATTCTACGAAGGGTATGGCTGTTCTACGAAGGGTATGGCTATTCTACGAAGGGTATGGACATTCTACGAAGGGTACGAATATTCTACGAAGGGTATGGACATTCTACGAAGGGTATGGCTATTCTACGAAGGGTATGGCTGTTCTACGAAGGGTATGGCTATTCTACGAAGGGTATGGACATTCTACGAAGGGTATGGCTATTCTACGAAGGGTATGGCTGTTCTACGAAGGGTATGGCTATTCTACGAAGGGTATGGACATTCTACGAAGGGTATGGCTATTCTACGAAGGGTATGGCTGTTCTACGAAGGGTATGGCTGTTCTACGAAGGGTATGGCTATTCTACGAAGGGTATGGCTATTCTACGAAGGGTATGGACATTCTACGAAGGGTATGGCTATTCTACGAAGGGTATGGCTGTCCTACGAAGGGTATGGCTATTCTACGAAGGGTATGGCTATTCTACGAAGGGTATGGCTATTCTACGAAGGGTATGGACATTCTACGAAGGGTATGGCTATTCTACGAAGGGTATGGCTGTCCTACGAAGGGTATGGCTATTCTACGAAGGGTATGGCTGTTCTACGAAGGGTATGACTATTCTACGAAGGGTACGGACATTCTACGAAGGGTATGGCTATTCTACGAAGGGCATGGCTATTCTACGAAGGTTATGACTATTCTACGAAGGGTATGGCTATTCTACGAAGGGTATGGACATTCTACGAAGAGTATGGACATTCTACGAAGGGTATGGACATTCTACGAAGGGTATGGCTATTCTACGAAGGGTATGACTATTCTACGAAGGGTATGGACATTCTACGAAGGGTATGACTATTCTACGAAGGGTATGACTTTTCTACGAAGGGTATGAGTATTCTACGAAGGGTATGGATATTCTACGAAGGGTATGACTATTCTACGAAGGGTCCGAACATTCTACGAAGGGTATGACTATTCTACGAAGGGTATGACTATTCTACAAAGGGTACGGACATTCTACGAAGGGTATGGCTATTCTACGAAGGGTATGGCTATTCTACAAGGGTATAGATATTCTAGGAAGGGTTTATTCTACTTATGATCCACATTGTCCATACTTATAGAACATTTCGTGTTGTTCGAAGTGCGGCGTGCGCGGCGGCTCGGCGCTCGTGGCCGGCCGCGTCAGCCGCCTCTGCAGCTTGCTGAGCTTAGACTCCTGCGCATCATAGGGTACATTTATTTAAAATAGTTACACGATAGGTCAGACCTAAAACCACTGACCTCAGCAAACATGTACGTAAGTTTAATGGTCTCTCCCTAAGGGGCTCATAGGCCCTACTAAGTATCTTATCTAGTACTTTTATCGATAAAAATTTTACAACTAAAAATTACGTTATTATACACGGAGTATATGTGCATAGTTGCCATATTCTAAGAGGTAATAGTAATCAATGTTAACAATAATTTAACATGTATTATAAATTCGCGTAATTAAAGTGCAGCCAGATATTAATTAATTTAGTTTTTAAGTGTAAATAGAAAGAAACCTGTTTTATTTGGCGCAATGGGATTATTTACTACCAAAATACTACGAGTTACTCACGTGACCGAGTGAAAGAGACAGCAAGCAAACATAGGTAAACAGCCAGCCCCTAGAATACTTCGACCGATTTCAGACTTTCCTTCCTATTTTTACGGGCTTGACCGACAAAAATACCTAATTTATTGGTACTTAGCACCAAGTTTAGTTCGTATTTTAGCGAAATTTAAAATTAGTGATACTCTGACCGGTTTTTGGCGTAGACATTGAAAGCATAATTACAAATTATTTACATTTACTCACCGGATGTGTATCGGGGTAATAGGTGTTCAGAATGCCTTCCATTTTAGTCCAGTCAGGCACAATTTTTCTTTAATTTCCTCAACACGTTTGTAAATGTTTTGTTTTCCCGTGTCGAATGCAGAACTAATTATTTGACGTAAGCGTAACACATCAACACTCTCAATTTCGTGGTGCACACCACTTTCACATCACGTCACTCCACAATTCGAATAAGCGTAATGTTTACTGCCCGGAGCCTGCTGCTAGGGCGCCGGGCGGCGGCACCGCGCTGCGCGTGCTCAGTACGCGGTATCAAAATCCGTGAACCCGTGCGTCCCGGGACAGCGGCGCCGACTGACTGAATCGACCGGCGCGGGCGGCGAATTCAAAGGGGCGAGGTGGCGCGCGGCACGCCTTTGATTCATGTCAACCATTGACCTTTGACCATTGATGCCTACGTGTTAGAATAGTGATGGGCGCGTAGCCGCGAACGATAAATTAGTGATTTGCTCGTGGAATTGTCGATGAAATAAAATTACTAAATAAAATTAGTAAAAAAAATGGTATTTATTTTATAATTGATTTGTATTCAGTATCAGCAGTATAGTTGCCCCCATGAATATGGCAACGATGCAAATATACACCCTGTATATAAACGGATATCACTCACTTATATTGTTAAAGTCTAATTGCCGACTTTAACAATATAAGTGAGTGATATCCGTTTATATACAGGGTGTAACGTAAAGGGTATATGAGAAGCCGAAGGGAGGGTGTTCAGTATCGGTAACTGAACAACTTTTGTTCTACGACTTTTCGAATAAAAAATAAAAAATAAATTATTGTCTCATACAAATCGATCATCTGACCGGTACGAAATGTATGAAAAGTCAAAAAATAAAGTCGCGAAAATCGAAAAGTCGTACAACAAAAGTTGTTCGGTTACCGATACTGAACACCCTCCCTTCGGCTTCATATACCCTTTACGTTACACCCTGTATAATAATTTGTAGTAATGGCTCACTATAGTTTTAATTCTAAAAATTACGTTCTTTCTATAAGCTCCTAGCTTATAAAAAATCTGATTTACAGACCTTGTGTGCAATCACGTGGGTAAGCGTGGGCTCTCTCTAAGGTCAAACACAAAGCACAGATCTGTGTGTGCAATCACGTGGGTAAGCGTGGGTTCTCTCTAAGGTCACACACAAAGCAATGACCTGTGTGTGCAATCACGTGGGTAAGCGTGGGAACTCTCTAAGGTCACACACAAAGCAATGACCTGCGTGTGCACTCACGTGGGTAAGCGTGGGAACTCTCTAAGGTCACACACAAAGCAATGACCTGTGTGTGCACTCACGTGGGTAAGCGTGGGTTCTCTCTAAAGTCAAACACAAAGCAATGACCTGTGTGTGCAATCACGTGGGTAAGCGTGGGCTCTCTCTAATGGTACACACAAAGCAATGACCTGTGTGTGCACTCACGTGGGTAAGCGTGGGTGCTCTCTAAAGTCACACACAAAGCAATGACCTGTGTGTGCAATCACGTGGGTAAGCGTGGGTTCTCTCTAAGGTCACACACAAAGCAATGACCTGTGTGTGCACTCACGTGGGTAAGCGTGGGTTCTCTCTAAGGTCACACACAAAGCACATACCTGTGTGTGCAATCACGTGGGTAAGCGTGGGCTCTCTCTAAAGTCACACACAAAGCACAGACCTGTGTGTACAATCACGTGGGTAAGCGTGGGCTCTCTCTAAAGTCAACCACAAAGCACAGACCTGTGTGTGTGGCGCGGGCAGGCACTCGGCCATCATGTGGCGCACCAGCAGCGCGGCGAGGTGCTGCTGGTTTGCTGCTCCGCTGCCGCAGCAGAGCAGCGCCTTGACGCGCGCGCGCAGGTTGGTGCGGGGCGCGCCGGGGGTGGGGGCGTCTTTGTACCATCTGCAGAATATTGTTATATAATTATGGACAGACAGCCAGGGCAGCCATGTACGGTGGAAGACAGAGAAAGGTGTACAGGAGAGTTTTTAAGGTTGATATTTTCTCAAAAACTACTTGACCTATTGCAAAAATTCTTTCACTGTTGGATAGATAAAAGTTAAAACTATGTAACTGTAAACGAATTATTAAATTCGGTCAAGTAGTTTTTGAGAAAATCTCAACCTTATTGAGGCCCCCTGTATACTTATCTCTGTCGTCGACTGTACCAATGAGTTTGTAACGTAACTGTCTTGAAAAGGTGTTGTTATTATCGGGTATTAAGGACTGTAGCGAACTCACCAAATACCAAGGGCTAAGGTTGTAGGAGGAACCGACACAGTTGTCACTCTTGTGGATGTTTTCTTCTGGGATCGATCCCTCCGGGTAGTACGAAATATCTGAAGCTGTTTGATGATTGTCACGAGTCACAGAGTTGAGTTTCACAGGTAGTTTGGATGTTGATTCAGATAGAAAAGTTCGGTTTTAGCGCACGCGAGTATCTCACGCCAGCGGCCATGACAGGAAGGAAGGAAGGTTGGTAGTTGGCAAACACAACGCGCGAAATTTTGAATTGCTAGTTTGACAGTTCAAAGCAGTTTACGTATTTCTATACAGAGATATCCTCGATTTCTTCGACGGAAACTTACGTACATTTACCGAGTGCTCTCAAAACGGTGAAGGAAAACATCGTGATGAAACCTGCATGCCGTAGAAGAAAAAATTATGTGGATTGTGGAGGTGGATCATGGCCCCAGCTCCCTCGATGTAAGGGGAGGTCTGTGCCCGAGCACTGGGGACATATAAATAGACTGATGATGATGAATAATAAATAACTCACCTTAATATCTCATAAAACATGTCCCGTTGCTTCTTAAAGTTCTGAAAACTCATTATGGACGGAAAGTTATCAGCGTTGTCAGTCTCATGGTTGAAGCAGATCACTCCGTTGGAGGCCGGGGCCTCAGAGACACTCCTCCGCTCCAGTTTCCCATCTTCCTCACACTTCAGACCGTAGGAATTGAGCAGAAACTTGGCTAAATCTGGATAAAAACTCCTAACATTCCTATTTTCACCTAATAATTTCAAAGAATTCTTTTCTAAAATAATTTCTAATACGCACTTTTGGCACCAGAGCGATTTAACAGCAAAATACGTGCTGTTATGTATATTTTTCAACAAATATCTCGATAAATTATTGTCGTTCAATTTGCTTTCGGTGTCTAAGTAATCGTCTTCGTATTGTTTCGATAATAAAATCGATATTAGAAAGTAGATTTCAGTATTCATGCTTAGTATCAAGTTGTTGCTTAGTAAAGCATCGTAGATTTCTACTAAAACATCTAGATTTTCCTTAAAAGTTACTTTAGAAGAGTCCGCGTTGATAAAAACTTGTGGTTTCTCAAAGGAATCACGTTGAGTAATTTTTATTTGAGGCATAGGTGACTTTGGAGATGATGCCGTGTTTAAAATGTTGAATTTTTCCATTAACTTATGCCGTTCTTGTTTCAAAATGTTTCTTTCAACGTCAAAACTATTAGCCAGTTCTGGAGGTTGTATTTTTTGCTGTTTAAAAACTTCGTTAACTTCTAAAGACAGCGGAGACGGTTGTTGAAAGCATTCCGAGTTAAAACTATTCAACGACAAACTTTTTTTTGTTTTATCAATATTAGTCGGCTTAATTCTCCGTTTCTCAGATTTCAAAGAATTAGATTTCCGTGCTCCAATCTCTGGAAACACATCTGAATTGCTCAAATCAAAATCTGACTTGATTTCGCTGTCGTCCGAAACGGTTTTGGTCGCTTTCTTCTTTTTAGAACTTTTCTGAGCGCTGACAATGAAGTCTCCTAAACAACTCTTCTCCTGAGATCTAGAATGTCTATGATTCATTCGAGGAGTATCGCATCGCTCGTAACTCTTTGAATGTGGAGTTACCGGACTAGATAACGGCAGATTTGGGTACTCAGATAGCTTTACACCGTTCTTCATCGGTGTACTCGATACTACTACCCTATCAGTACTAACTCTCGATTCATCAGATGATACGGACTCTTTAGTTTTATCTTCGGAGAATAATTTCGTTTTGACTCTTCGTCCCGTCCGTTTCTTGTCCTTGCTCGGGGACTCATGGCTTCTGCGTTCCGGTTTGACGCAGAGGCTGTCGTTTGAGCGGTCAGCCTCGTATGTCGGGTCACTGATGGAGCGCTGGTGCTTGCGGGAGCTCAGGAGTTTCTCCGGAGTGCTCTGATGCTGTAAGACTTGCAGGGCACTACTGTTCGTTTGGAGAATGCTGGAAATTATTAACAGCGTCAATTTAGTAGCAGAAATCAAAAGTTTTCTTGGAATAACAATTATTAAAAAACCCGTCTGCATCATCATAACTTTGATTAAATTTTTATATCCTATGTCCCTCCTACAATCCAGACGAATCTAACGACACCTTATAGTTTACAATCCATCAAGCCGTTTAGGCTGCAGGATCGTCTAATCACCTATTGTGATGTAACACTGAAGTAACTGATTGATGGAACCTATTCATCATTGTGAAAATAAAGTGATCCGATCTAGTAATGTGAAAATAACTGCAATAATCATAGAAAAGCTTGAAATGTTAGTGCAGTTCGTGTTTACAAAATAAAACACTCGATTTTGGTCAGAATTTGAATTACGCATTATCCATGCTCAATGAATAAATTAGAACATGATTAAAAAATTCTTGCCGTGGATAGGACTTTAACCTGCGACCTTGTTCCCGTGACACGCTCTTACCAACTGAACACTGTCTTGTCACGGAATGACAAGGTCGCAGGTTCAAGTCCTGCCCACAGCAAGAATTTTTTCATCATGTTCTAACTTGATTTTGGCTTTGGTATACATACATACACTCAAAGAACATAACCCTCATAAGCGTAGTAGGGTAAAAAATAAGCTACAAAACTCAATCATAACATTAGAAAACTCGTGACAGAGTTGCCAAGATAATTTATCATCAATCTATTTTATGCTTCTCAGGTGGAGCCAAAATAATCACATTGTAATCTAATGCTGTTATTCATAAACTTAGTTACCCTTAAACCGTGTTGCTATCCCTTTCACACTTTGTTAAAAAGGTTAAGATAGAAAGGGACAGGGGGCCTAAACGGTGGCGTAACTTTAAATCACGTTTATGAATACGTAATTGAATTATCAAGTTTAATGATTGATTACTCTAGTTATTACAGCGTTGATTGTAATTCAATTAGTTCGGCAATATCAGTAATGGCTTAGTACGGCACAGAGCAAAGTTTACAGATGAGTTTTTAAGGTTGAGATTATCTCAAAAACTACTTGACCTATTGCAAGAATTCTTTCACTGTTTGATAGATAAAAGTTAAAACTATGTAACTGTAAAAGAATTATTAAATTCGGTCCAGTAGTTGTTGAGAAAGTCTCAACCTTATTGAGGTCCCCTGGATACTCTGTCTTCGTGTGTACAGGCGAAGACAGAGATAAGTATACAGGGGGCCTCAATAAGGTTGACATTTTCTCAAGAACTACTGGACCGAATTTAATAATTCTTTTACAGTACATAGTTTTAACTTTAATCTATCAAACAGTGAAAGAATTATTGCAATAGGTCAAGTAGTTTTTGAGATAATCTGAACCTTAAAAACTCTACACCTATCTCTGTGTTCCACCATACGATATGATTATGTTATTGTATGAATGGAAATAATGAAGTTTATAGCGGTTGTATCACTGCACTTGCGATACAGAGGTCCCAGGTTCGATCCCCGGCCAGCTCAGCCATGTACCAATGTATTCCTCGGTATTTATCGAAGGAAAAACTTACGTACATTTACCAAACGCGATGAAACCTATATGCCTGTGAAATCTAAAGCTTTCATCACGTTTTTTCGAGCATTTGGTAAATGTACGTAAGTATTTCCGTCGAAAAAACCGAGGGTAAGTCATTGGTACATGGCTGCCCTGGCTGGGATCGAACCTAGGACCTCCGTATCGCTAGTCCATTGGCCCAACCACTGAGCCACCGAGCTCTATGATGAGTTACACTTTGTTAAATAAACGATTACTCACCTATCAGTCTGGTTCCTTAAAAACGATAGAAAATAAGCCACAAATTCACTCCTATTACAGCACAACAGAACACAGTCTTCAGGAGTATCCTGAAAGTAGGAAAAAATAAAAATAATATATCGAAATCGAAATTTTTACATGTAAACAATGAACAATAATATTTAAGGTTATGTACCTCCAATATTTCGTTATTTAACCATTTTATGAGTAATGAAGGGTCTAGTTTCCCGGATAGGACGCTTTCTATTATTGTCCCGGGCATTTTGGGTAAAGAACTACATAAAATTGAGAAATATTTGTATATTGATTAGCAGCTGCGCGGTAAAATGAACAGAAACGTCAGAACAGAAATTAAAAGTGTACTACTAAATGTTGCTAAGTCTTTATGTTTTACCAAATATTCGGGAGTTTAGGTTAAAGTAATAGTAATCTTGTTAGTAAACGAGAGAGATATGGACAGAATTAAAGAAAGCTCTTGAAAAATTAAATTAAGTAAAATATAGAAACAATGTTAATACGAAAATATATAAATTATAAATGACTTAAATAAAAATAAAATAAAAATAGCCTTTATTCCACTAACAATTCGACCTTATACATTAAGATATAAAATAGCTATGACATCGGCGCCGAGTTGTTAGGCTGTCCTTCGACATAGGCCTCCTCCATCTTCTTCCAGGCTTCCCTATGGCGGGCTAAATTATAAATGACTTACAAGATTATAATTATCCTCCGTTGAATTTTGTACCTTAGTTGAGTTTGCATGCTATGTATGTAATTTAAATACATAAATAACTAACGGGTGGAGACTCAAATAATAAATAATCCGAGATTAACGTCAGTAAGCGACACCATGGAAACTCCATACATATTTTCTTATGACGCTGGGTCAAGCGTTAACCCACGGAGGTAAGTGTGGTATGAAAATACATTTTTCGACAGCGCAAGCAGAGGATTATTATTAAAATAATTATGGGAAATCAAAATCAACATCCGGAAACACTTTCACATAACTGTCAGTATTGCCAGGAAAATTCAGTAAAATCTGTGGAAAATTGGAAAAATCCTCTGAGGATCTGTAGTTTTGGTGTAAATGGACACTAATGAAATCTTTGAATCATCGTTAAACAAGATCGTTAGTACAAACATGAGTAATATTATAAATATGACATACCTCCAGCTACCCTATCTCCGCCGTCAGAAACAGCTGCGCTAGGCGCGTCTTCACCAACATGCAGCTGACAGTGGGGTAGTCATTAGAATCCACGCTTTAGAATTAGAACCTGCCATCGAAAAACCCACGCCTACAAACTTATCACAATCACGTACAAACCTGCGATATAACGCCATAAATTACAAGTCAGCGAATTAGCGGACGACATTGTCACGATTTAACGCAAAAATTGTAGAAATTTTTGAGATTCTGACACATTCTGCCACACCATATTCCTATATTTTTGGAAATCATGGCTAATTGCTAAAGAAACGCAATACTTACATGTGCATAGTGTCTAAATTAATTGCGGATATCATCGTCAGTCAGTCAACATTTGCATCCAGTCCCTGACAGTCTGGTATAGACATACCTCCATCAGATCGGGGAGCATCACACCACCACAATAATAACACATGATAATCGTAAATATCTTTATTAGCAGAGCTGTTGAATATATTTCGGAACTGTGTGACGTGTGCTGCCGACGCGTCCCCGCGCGCCTCGAGCTGCTCCATCTCCGCCGTCAGGAACAACTGCGCCAGCCGCGCCTTCACCAACACGCGACGGTCTGCTGACAGTCTGACAGTAGGGTACTCATTAGAACTTGCTCCAAAGAACCCACGCCTACGACCTGTGGGGTGACAGCGACTGCCAATCGTTATCGCTTTCAATTTGACACATAGACACTATACATTGCTGCTATGTTTTTGCAAGTTTTAGCAAACGACTACGATACGCGGCAATGTATATCGTTCAAGTGTCAAAATGAAAACGATTGAAGTCGCGGTCACCCCCCGGGCCAGCTTTTACTGCTTACGAAATCGTTCGATCTCCAAATATCTTAGCATAATAGGGCTGGTAAACTCATGTAGACTTTTAACTTACCTACGAAAAGTATCAGCATAACTCAAGAACAGGTGATCAACCTCATCGCCCCTGTAGCCATTGTCAGCAACACTTGCAACCATTGAGCCATCGCTGACTTCGACCGTAGCGGCGGGTTCTAATGTTAGGACTGTCGAGGGTTCTAACGTAACCGTGGGTTCTAATATTGATATTTCTTGTTCGTTCAGCGGGTCGTCGTCGCTGAAATATGTTTCTATTCCGTTCACCTGGAAATATAAATGTTAATTTTAATTAATGGCAAATTCAATACTGCCTTATAACGGATTTGAATGAGGGGGTTTCAATGTTAGATTTAAAGAAGACATAAAGTACCGCTATCCGCGGTAGATGGCACTGACTGGTCTGATGTAAACATTAAATGAGTTGGTATTGCTTTTCGTATTTCAAACCTAGTATTAATTTGTACTGCACTGTTTAAATTACACAAATAAGCCAATAAAAATATTATTATTCAGCTGACATTGAATATTTCATCATGGTGGTGCGTATTTACGATGATATAGCACTTCGGTGCAACGCCATCTATTATCAACTTAAAAAGCTTGTCGTTCCCCGACGTTCATAATAAAACACCCGTCGTTCTGTATTTGTAATTCCTTTAGAATCCCACGGGACAGGCTTAGCCTAGTGCGGGCTTCACTGATTACTAAGCTAATGTCACTGTCAGTTTAGTGTAAGGGGAAGACACTGGTGCCTGAGACACAGTTTCACAACTAACTCAGGCGCTAGGGCTTCATTAAAATAACTAATAGCTAACTGCTAGCAGGCTGAATACTGTGACACTCCTGTAATTTATACCACCTCATATGACTGTATTCGAGCAAATAAATATTTCATTTCATTTCAATGTAAACAGTTAAAAATAAAGATTTTATTATTATTATTATTTTATTATAATGTATTATTTATTTATTTTATTAATGGACTCGACTGTTCGTCATTTGCCAATGTCATGTTACAGAAAATTCAATATATTCAATAGTCTTCTATCTTCCTCCAGGGGAGTCGCAGTAGCGTCTTCACCCTGGGTAGCCGCGTCTTCATGTCTTCAACCAGAGGAGACGCCGTAGCGTCATCACTCTGGACGAAGCAGCTCGACAGTCACGTTCACTCCCGAGCTTGTAGCGGGAACTCTTGATAAAAGCTTGAAACTTCAGATATTGCATAAATAATCCAATAACTTCACCGTACTGTCATTCGCGAACATTTTCTGATTAATTTAACGTGATATTAAACACAAAATAGTCCCTGTAGACATTAAAAGGAAAATTATCAAATAATTTCGCAACCGTCGTTTCCCGCCATTTTCAAGAGAACCCATTATAATAAAAAATAGTGTATGGTAAATAAAACAATTCATTTCATTGTTTTTTTCCTTAGAACTGTCACTTTGAAAACCCCCCATTATAATAAATACTTTGTCATACTTCACTAGCATCTCTTTCCTCCGACTGCCTCTCAACCTTGACTATGTAAGCGCTGGGCGGGCGCTCAGGCGGCAAGTACGGGTCCAGGAATGTGAGGAGCTTCGCCCACAGCCAGTTGCGGTAGCTCCCCAAAGCACGGTGCGACCGACCGTTGGGGCCGAGGGACCGCTTGTGCTTTATGTAGCAGTCTTTGAGATTCTTGAAGCGACGTCTCGCTGCTGTCGCTGCGATAGTAAAAGATTTAAGATTTATTTTCTAATTAATTGACTTTTTCTAACAGAGGTTATCGTTTTCATTTTAACACTTGAACGATATACATTGATGCGCTTCGTTGTCATTTGTTAAAACTTGCAAAAACATAGCAGCAATGTATAGCGTCCATGTGTCAAAATGAAAGCGATAACGATTGGAAGTCGCGCGCGGTCACCTCACTGTACTTTTTAAATCATCATCATCATCAGCCCGTATCAGTCCACTGCTGGACGTAGGCCTCTCCCAAAGCGCGCCAATCAACCCTACTCTCGGCCCTCTGCATCCAGTCTATAACTAAATTCGATTTACTAGTTTACAGATAAATTCTTATTCACTAAGTAAACCTAAACAATGTACTTTGGACAATGGACTTTTTCCCACGATTCCCCACGATATTACTTGCTAACCTAATGCGACAAAAATACTGATAAACACGGTTAAAATAATAAGGCTGACAACATTGCTAAGTAGAAATCGTGTCAGTTTTCCCATAATTTATTATCTTCAATCTGTGGTGTGGTGGCAATTCGGTCCTGCTGATTGGTTGGCGTGAAAGCGCGGCAAAACTTCTGAAATCGACAGCGAAATTCAAATCACAGCGATATTTTCGCAAGTTTTAATTCACGATAAAAACGCACATGTCACTCACGCGCGTTACAAAATCTAAAATCGATGTAAGTAGCGGACCATCCTTATTTGTTAGCCACTCATTTAGTACAGTCGACAGCAGATCATAGATCATATATCTATACTTACGTATTCTATGTACTTATTTAAATAGCGACACCCGCGCACAAATTTCTTTTTCAACTACTCAAGGGTTGACTGGAAGAAATCCCCTGAGCGGGATAAGTCCGCCTTTGTACAACTATTCTATTTATATTTTTGTTAAGTGGTAATGTAAAATTTATGTACAATAAAGAGTTTACAAACAAACAAACAGATCAATGGTATTTTTTTACTTTTGACAGTTCTTATTATTTGCGTCGTAAGACTTGAAATCGTACTGCAAGTGTCACCATTGATCTGCTGTCGACTGTACCTAACCCAAGTACAAAACAAATATTTAAAAAACTCACAGTTCAATCCAATTTCCTCGCCAACTTCAACCCAATGCCTTCTCATGACAGTTTTATTCTTAAAATCATCATGTGTGACGTCATACAGCGATCGGCGCCGTTTTACCGCCTGAATCAGTTTCACGATATTATTTGGCAACGGAGTGGCTCTGCATCGCGGTTTTGTGTA
The DNA here is from genome assembly GCA_963506565.1 of Tachystola acroxantha. Classification (NCBI taxonomy): domain Eukaryota; kingdom Metazoa; phylum Arthropoda; class Insecta; order Lepidoptera; family Oecophoridae; genus Tachystola; species Tachystola acroxantha. Next base: position 6,479,733 of record OY735897.1, read on the forward strand.
TTTATTATGCATTTTACCCTCAATGTTACAGAAAAACAGTCATTTAAATATCTAGTTTGGTTGAATACGTGGTAAATAGATCGCGATGTGCGGTAAACTGACGCCAAAATGGCCGCGGGCAGCGCGATATCGCAGATAAAGCGCTGTAGCGCTGCACTTTGATATAAACGCTGCTTTTATATCGCAGTCGTTTTATACGTTTCAATATAGGTACGTACAGTCGACAGCAGATCAATGGTAACACTTGCAGTACGATTTCAATTCTTACGACGCAAATAATAAGAACAGTCAAAAGAATAAAAGTGTTACCATTGATCTGCTGTCGACTGTACCAATATTAGGTAACATGACGTAGCGAATGAGTTCTATTATATTCCTAATTGTAATAACTAATAAGTACCTAAGTATGATATGAAATAGTATGATCCGATTTAAAGTACTTACCTACATATGTAGCAATAGCTACATGTAGCTATTGCTGAAATGATTGATTTGTACACACTAAATTAAATCATTACTTTTGTATAGACGTAACCAAGTGTACAATGGTACCTCAAGGTGAAATAAATGAGTATGAGTACAGTCGAAGAGAGATAATTATGCAGGGGGCTCAATAAGGTTGATATTTTCTCAAAAACAACTGGACTGAATTTAATAATTTTTTTACAGCTACATAGTTTTTACTTTTATCTATGAAACAGTAAAATAATTTTTGTAATGCTTAGGTCAAGTTTTTGAGAAAATCTCAACCTTAAAAACTCTCCTGTACACCTTTTCTCTGTGTTCCACCGTACCTATCTATTTGTTGTACACACGAAAATAAACTAAACAGTGTGATATCTCTAAATGCAGCGCCAAAAGTGCTTCGCAGCCTAGTTCACGCTCGAATTCACCATGAAATATCGCTAAAAACCACAATTCAGCGTTCCACCAATCAGGGGCCGTCAAACTTTCACTCCACTGGAGCACGAAACGCCAAAATTGCGGCGATAAATTGCAGTTTTGTATTTGATTGTGGGTGGGTTCTCTGGAAAATGGTGGGAGACGACGGTTGCGAAATTATTTGATAATTTTCCTTTTAACGTCTACAGGGACTATTTTGTGTTTAATATCACGTTAAATTAATCAGAAATTGTTCGCGAATGACAGTATGGTGAAGTTATTGAATTATTTATGCAAGATCTGAAGCAAAGATAATGTAATACTACGTTCAAGATACGTCACTAGGAGGAAACGAAATGACAATCGAAATTGGGCTGGCAAAATTAGGTTTTTAAATTTTCAAATTCAAATTTGGAAGCATCAAAATTTCACAATTACCACAACTGCAAAATATAATAAAATTGTTATGTTGGCTACACTGCAGCCATTGTACCCCCCCTCTTCTCCCCCCGGCCGCGCCGCCACGACCCTTCCCCTCCCCTCTGCCTCGTCTCTCTCGCCTTCCCCCCGCCCCGCGGCCCTCCGCCGACCCCGCCAATTCCCTTATCCCTTTCAAATATTCATATCATACATAATCAAGAAAAAATAAAACCTCTGAAGGGCATAAAAATCTTTAATAACTTAACATTTAAGTATAATTGACAATTGTATTATGATGATACTACAACGATTGATTTGATTGTCTTGATGTAGGTACCGCGCCGCGTTCCGTCCGTCTCCCTGAGCTCCGTCCTGTAACAAAGTTATTTTGTACTGAAATATTTATTAATATTACGCGCATTGGCTAACTCAACAGTAGGAATTATGCTAATCTCTCAAATGCATATTATCTCACAATAACATAAAATACTAGGTTTAGAACATTTTTACTGTTATTCATAATGTACAAATCATTTGTGTTAAATCATTTTATCAAATACTTACAGTTTGAATTCCTTTGGTGTTATTCTGTTGACACGCAGTTGTAGAAATCATTTTCGCATCTGAGCTCAATTCATATTACAAACATAACATTAATTACTATAATTTATTAAAATGAGAAAATTGTGTATTAACAAATGCATGACGGACTTGGATATTTTCATTTCAAAATGGTGGATGGATTGGCGGCAAAATGCCGCGTGTCTGAGTAGGTCTTTTAAAGTGCGCGAGTAACTTCACAAAATTCAAGTCATTTTAAAATAATTTAAAAATACTATATATAGGTCTTAAATAATCCAAAATTCATTGTCGCGGATGATAAAGCACAAAACATTATTTGTTATTTTCTTCATTTTCGCTTCCGCAAACCGGTGTTTATGGTCATTTTTTATACAAAATTTGCACCCTACAATTATTAAAAAAAAAAAGACCATGGGAAACCTAAACCCATACAAATTCCCGCGAAACCCTCGTTCAATGCCGTTGTATGAAAGTTGCAGCACACTGATCTGAAGTTTCAAGCTTTTATCAAGAGTTCCCGCTACAAGCTCGGGAGTGAGCGTGACTGTCGAGCTGCTTCGTCCAGAGTGACGACGCTACGGCGTCTCCTCTGGATGAAGACAGGAAGACGCGGCTACCCAGGGTGAAGACGCTACGGCGACTCATCGGGAGGAAGATAGAAGACTATTGGATATATTGAATTTTCTGTAACATGACATTGGCAAATGACGAACAGTCGAGTCCATTAATAAAATAAATAAAATATTTGATTGTGATTGCAATCTCTGAGGCAAAGATAATGTAATACTACGTTCAAGATACGTCACTAGGAGGAAACGAAATGACTATCGAAATTGGGCTGTCAAAATTAGGTTTTTAAATTTTCAAATTCAAATTTGGAAGCATCAAAATTTCACAATTACCACAACTGCAAAATATAATAAATTTGTTATGTTGGCTACACTGCAGCCATTGTACCCCCCCTCTTCTCCCCCCGGCCGCGCCGCCACGACCCTTCCCCTCTGCCTCGTCCCTCTCGCCTTCCCCCCGCCCCGCGGCCCTCCGCCGACCCCGCCAATTCCCTTATCCCTTTCAAATATTCATATCATACATAATCAAGAAAAAATAAAACCTCTGAAGGGCATAAAAAGCTTTAATAACTTAACATTTAAGTATAATTGACAATTCTATTATGATGATACTACAACGATTGAATTCGTTGATTGTCTTGATGTAGGTACCGCGCCGCGTTCCGTCCGTCTCCCTGAGGTCCGTCCTGTAACAAAGTTATTTTGTACTGACATATTTATTAATATTACGCGCATTGGCTAACTCAACAGTAGGAATTATGCTAATCTCTCAAATGCATATTATCTCACAATAACATAAAATACTAGGTTTAGAACATTTTTACTGTTATTCATAATGTACAAATCATTTTATCAAATACTTACAGTTTGAATTCCTTTGGTGTTATTCTGTTGACATGCAGTTGTAGAAATCATTTTCGCATCTGAGCTCAATTCATATTACAAACATAACATTAATTACACTATAATTTATTAAAATGAGAAAATTGTGTATTAACAAATGAATGACGGACTTGATTTTTTCATTTCAAAATGGTGGATGGATTGGCGGCAAAATGCCGCGTGTCTGAGTAGGTCTTTTAAAGTGCGCGAGTAACTTCACATAATTCAAGTCATTTTAAAATAATTTAAAAATACTATATATAGGTCTTAAATAATCCAAAATTCATTGTCGCGGATGATAAAGCACAAAACATTATTTGTTATTTTCTTCATTTTCGCTTCCGCAAACCGGTGTTTATAGTCATTTTTTATACAAAATTTGCACCCTACAATTATTAAAAAAAAAAAAGACCATGGGAAACCTAAACCCATACAAATTCCCGCGAAACCCTCGTTCAATGCCGTTGTATGAAAGTTGCAGCACACTGATCTGAAGTTTCAAGCTTTTATCAAGAGTTCCCGCTACAAGCTCGGGAGTGAGCGTGACTGTCGAGCTGCTTCGTCCAGAGTGACGACGCTACGGCGTCTCCTCTGGATGAAGACAGGAAGACGCGGCTACCCAGGGTGAAGACGCTACGGCGACTCATCGGGAGGAAGATAGAAGACTATTGGATATATTGAATTTTCTGTAACATGACATTGGCAAATGACGAACAGTCGAGTCCATTAATAAAATAAATAAAATATTTGATTGTGATTGCAATCTCTGAGGATTGCAATTGTCTGTTAGCTAGCATATATACGGCGATAATCGCTTTGCGATACAAACCAAATCATCTAGTATCAGTAGTTCGGTGATTTTGTCCAGTGACGAACTAATGATATATGAGACTCTTCATTTTAAATACAGGTTGGCTTTGAATTCATTCGACAAAATTAAATGGATGGTTCGGCTTGTGACATACATTAATTCTCAGCGTAACATCATCATCAGCCCGTATCAGTCCACTGCTGGACGTAGGCCTCTCCCAAAGCGCGCCACTTAACCCCACTCTCGGCCCTCTGCATCCAGTCCCTGCCAGCCACCTTGCGAAGGGCATCCCTCCATCTGGTCCCACACTACGTGTACCCGTTCGTGGCCTCCATTCGAGAACTCGTCTCCCCATCGGTTATCGGTTCTAAGACAGATGTGACCTACGATATTGGATGTTTGTCAAAATATTTGACGTACATACAAGGCGAGGTGCTCTATGTGGACGGTTCGTGACAGTGTTTCACCCACAGAAATAAGTAATCTTTAAATTATTATAAATAGTTTTATACAGGGTGTAACGTAAAGGGTATATGAATGAAGCCGAAGGGCGGGTGTTCAGTATCGGTAACTGAACAACTTTTGTTCCAAGTCTTTTCGAATAAAAAATAAAAATAAATTAATGTCTCATACAAGTCGATCAGCTGACCGGTACGAAATGTATGACAAGTCAAAAAATAAATTCGCAATAATCGAGAAGTCGTTAAGTTACCGATACTGAACTCCCGCCCTTCGGCTTCATATACCCTTTACGTTACACCCTGTATATAAGTAGATAATATATTAATATATAGTATATGATCCCAGAGCTGGCAGCTACCTCGCTCAGCGACTAAGCATTGCGATACAGCGAGGAAATGCTGCCAGCGTCCTGGGCACCATTCCGCAAAGCGGGGATCTTGACGACGTGTTCGTTCTTTAGTATTTAGTTTTTTTTATTTATTTTATAAGTAATGTATTTTTAGATAGTAGTTAGTTTAATTTTAATAAATTGTTATAGATATTTTGCAGCGGTTATGTGAGGATATCTATCAGCATCTGGACAAACTTCTCAAAATGTTTTAAGTAAATAAAAAAATAAAAATAAAGCGCTCACGTAGAACCACAGATTAAAGATGATAAGTTGCGTAGAACTGAGCCTAAGTTTATGTTTACAAAGATCCATCTATAGTTTCTTCGGGCTTTTTGAAAATGGCGGGAAACGACGGTTGCGAAATTATTTAATAATTTTCAGTTTATTGTCTACAGTGGGTGTTTTGTGTTTAATATCACGTTAAATTAATCAGAAAATGTTCACGAATGACAGTATGGTGAAGTTATTGGAGGATTCACGCAGGATCTGAAGTTTGGCGCTATAGTCAAGAGTTCCCGCTCCGAGCTCGGGAGTGAACGTGACTGTCGAGCTGCTTCGTCCAGAGTGACGACGCTACGGCGACTCCTCTGGAGGAAGATAGAAGACTATTATATATTGAATTTTCTGTAACATGACATTGGCAAATGACGAACTGTCGAGTCCATTAATGAAATAAATAAATAAAATAGTTTCTTCCTCAAGAATGCTTCAAAGTATATCCCTCCTGCCGTCTGCCGCTCGGGTAGGTCCTGTGCGGGACGTATGCCTCCTGCATGTAGGACGCGGCGCGCTCCGGCAGCGCGGGGTCCGTGGGCGAGAGGTAGTGCGTGCTGCCCCTTAGCTCCATACACGGTCCCTTGTGGAGCATAACCCACACTGACAGACAATAGAGCTATTAGAAAAACATGACCCACACTGACAGAACGATAATAGATTTATTAGAAAAACATGGCCCATACTGACAGACAATAGAGTTATTAGAAAAACATGGTCCATATTGACAGACGATACAGTTATTAGAAAAACATGGCCCATATTGACAGACAATAGAGTTATTAGAAAAGCATGACCCACACTGACAGAACGATAATAGATTTATTAGAAAAAGATGACTCATACTGACAGACAAAAGAGTTATTAGAAAAACATGACCCACACTGACAGATATTAGAAAAGCATGGTCCATATTGACAGACGATAGAGTTGTGGCGTGCGTAGGTATATCGGAACGCACACCTCTATGGCAACTTGGTAACCATGGGGATTATTATTGTTCTCGTCAAGAGAATGACACAATGTTTTCTTTGCATTTATTCAATATAATATTTGACCTAATTTGATCTGGTTTCACTTGGAATCTTCATGTGGAGGACCAGGTAGCTGGTCCCCAAAGAGTTATTAGAAAAACATGGTCCACACTGACAGACGATAGAGTTATTAGAAAAGCATGACCCACACTGCCAGAACGATAATAGATTTATTAGAAAAACATGGCCCACACTGACAGACAATAGAGTTATTAGAAAAACATGGCCCATACTGACAGACAAAAGAGTTATTAGAAAAACATGGCCCATACTGACAGACAATAGAGTTATTAGAAAAACATAGCCCATATTGACAGACGATAGAGTTATTAGAAAAACATGGTCCATATTGACAGACGATAAAGTTATTAGAAAAACATGGCCCATACTGACAGACAATAGAGTTATTAGAAAAACATGGTCCATATTGACAGACAATAGAGTTATTAGAAAAACATGGTCCATATTGACAGACGATAGAGTAATTAGAAAAACATGGTCCACGCTGACAGACAATAGAGTTATTAGAAAAACATGGCCCATATTGACAGACAATAGAGTTATTAGAAAAATAAGAAACTGCTTATCCGCATAAAAATTCTGATCAATACTAACTATACCGACACCTCTTTCATACAGCACACTCTCAGATCAGTAATACATCAAGCATCAATTGGAGGGTGATTCTCCCTCTACGGGAGGGCAACCGCCACCGCAACGATTTCTACTGTCAAAGTCAGATTATTGTACAAAACGTTACTTACTTGGTCCTAGAAAGGAAATAGTTCGTGGTTAGTTCAAGTTTTTTGTGTTATTGACAACTGGCCTATGAGTACATTCATTAACTGTTGGATAGATCAAAGTTACTAAAGTTAGTGGTTATTATTATTATTATGTATCTCTCCAGGTTTCACGGGTTTAAGAAAACCCGGTCCTTTGAAAGGCTTGCACGGAGACATAGGTCCAACGCGTAGAGGCCCCTTAGATAACTTTAATTTGAAGGGATATGTGATGCACCTAGCGGGACCCGTCTCTGAGCGCATCTGACTGCACTCAATGACAGACCCCGTCAGGTGCATAAACTATTGCAGTGATTGGAAATTACAACTTAATTGGGGCTATTGGTTTGGGGTGTTGGTGGGTCAGTCAGTCTGGTCTATAGAGCGAGATGTGGGACACCTGCCATGATCACATTGTCTCGAAGTTATGAAAAAAATATTATTATTATTTGATATCACGGCGTTGGTACACGCCCAAGGGTCACTGCGACCTCAAAGGTCTATTGTGGCCGCGCACCGAGTTCTTAAATCTCGCTCCCAATGCCAACGTCCCTCAGGAACCGTACAATGCACTTGGGCGAGAGAGTCTTGATACCCTCGGGTGGCACCAAAGTTAGTGGTTGGCAGAATCCTCGGCGTGCCCTTTGAAGAGGCTGTGAGAAGAGCACAAGACCGTGTCTCCTGGCGCCAGTTCATACATGCCAAGACGCCTGCTGTTGAGGGTCACGATCCTCAGCATTGAGGCCACGATTAGGGAGGAGGGAGATCAAAGTTAAAACTATGTACTGTAAAAGAATTATTATCTTATCTTATCCTGATTGGGTGCCAATGTGGCGGCACTTCGACCCATTGGGATCTTTTGTGCTCACCCCTTTCCTTTATGCTCCTTCCTCCTCCCTAAAGATATAACTCAGTAGGTTCGCTATGCAGCTCATGGGAAGGAGCCTGTAGTCTTCTGGTTCCGGATAGGCCGACCCCAGGAGACTCATTCGCTTTCTAGCCAGTGAGTCACATTCACACAGTAGGTGTTTCATGGACTCCGTTTTGTCACCACAGGCTCTGCAGGTTGGAGATACAGCTAACCCCATCCTGTGCAACAGGTCGTTCGTTGCTTGATGTCCCGAAAAGAATTATTAAAATCGGTGCAGTAGTTCTCGAGCAAATCTCAACCTTATTGAGGCCCCCTGGATACTTATCCCTGTCTTCGTGTGTACTCACTGGCTTTGTGGTCCCTGCAGTTCTCGTGCTCGAGATGGCAGAGGGTCTCGAACTCCCTGTAGCGGTACTCCCACCGCGCATGCAACGCGTCCAGACGCAGGGCGCAGACCGCACCGAAACTGATAGGAGGCAATCATTATCAGACCCTAACATTGACACATTTCAATGGAGCTTTGCCCCACCTTCAAGACCATTGACGCTGTACCTATCATTTTGTTGGGGACTTATTACAGGTTTCATATTGCATAATCATAATCAGTAGGAGTTGCAAGAGTAGTAGAAAATGAGAACAAAGACAATGAATAATTTGCTTCGATTTCTTACTATTTTCTGAATTCTTAATTAAGCTGTTTTTTCGACTCGTTTGATGTACAAAACTTTATTTTAAACCAATAATTTTAATAAAAAACGGAGATATTTTTACATTTATTCGTTATCTTGTTCATCATACGGTTGATGGTGGGGCAGAATCTGGCATTGTCATTTTTATGTTGTGGTGTGTCGTGTATTTTGTGTGCAGCGTATTCCTACTTACATAAATTATGAGCATTGTAATAGGCATGGAGAGGAAGTGCTGATGTCCATAAGACAGACTTGCCTAGTGCGGATATTAGCGCACACTAATTTATGTACACTAAACCATTTTCATGAACAATGAAAATATTTAATTTGGTTTGTGTTGTGGTGGAGCGTTATGACGTCATCTGCCGCGACGGACGGACGGACGGATGGATGGATGAATTAATGAATGAATGAACGAATGAATCATTTATTTGTCTTTCTGGTTACAAATTAGGTGTTTTAAATATAATAGAATCACCAAAAATCTGCCATTTCTGGCGTACAAATATTAAATTTTCATTTTAAATTGTCTCTATATTTTCTTTTATGTAAAGGACGAGATTATCGCCTCTACAAACGCCTACAGGAGGAGAATAGAGGCTCACCCAAACCAGCTGGCAAACAAACTATTAAAGACAGACACTAAGACAAGAAGGCTGAAACGCAGAATACCGGAGGACAACCTACTCCCGGACCACTGACCAGTTCCTGGCTCGTCACTGGACGACCTGGGACTAATACTCCAGCACCAAAACTGCAGCTAAATGTCAATTGAGACAGATCGCGGCAACAAGTAGAGACAAATTTTTTTTTTTTTTTCAAAGTCAAAGTCAAAATTTATTTATTGCAAGTAAGCACGTCAATATATTTTTTGAATTTACATTTACACCACTTTGCAAGGAAAAGGTGCCAACGCTGAGGAGAAAAAGTGGCAAAAAACTCTCAGCAACACATCTTTTAAAACAATGATAATTTAATAACTATACAGTACGTAACTATTGTTAGTGAGTTTATCCCTCATGCAACCGGCGACACACACCATGCATGTTCATCGTTTAAATAGTCATCTATCCTGTAATACGCCTTCTTAACAAGTGTTCCTTTAATGAAATTGTATAAATTTCCTCTCTGTCAACGTCGTGACACTTTCTGGCAACTTGTTATAAAAGCGAATACAGTGCCCCATGAAGGATGTACTAACCTTACGTAGTCTGAATCCGGGAAATGCAAGTTTATCTCTATTTCTTGTATTATAACTATGTGTGTCACTGATTTTTGGAAATAGAGATATATTTCTTTTAAACATGTCTACTCTTATATAATTCTTCATCATCCAATACAAAATACTAATCGTGTGTGTGTCAGGGAAGGTATTTACGCATTTGCTAGCGAGAGAACTGCCGCAGCAACTCGTGGGAATGGCTATCTTATCCTGATTGCAGATTGTGTGCCAATAGGGTTGCCAACTGTACTCTAAAATAGAGTAGTGTACTCTATATCATGTAAGCGTACTCTTTAATCTATAACACTAATAAAGTACGCTAAAATACTGTTTTTCTACACATTTTTACTAGTCATATAATATTATGCAAAAACCCATAATCAAAACCAAAAAAAGTCGACTATTTACTGTTAATGTTGGTATCCCCAAATTTCCGAAGTGTCGAGAAGAGAGAAACAGAGTTTCATTGAAATTGATTAAAAATGAGCTCTAAATCTATATAAATTTAGAGTTAGAATGTTTGGACGCATACAATTCTTTTAAAAACAATGCAAAATTGTTATGTGCTGCAAAAAGTACAAAAAAATACCTTTTTAAAAATATAAAATAAATGATACTCTTTTTTTTTTAAGTCCATACTCTTTATTTACCTCCTTTGAAATCAGATATACTCTATTTCTTCTAAAAAAGTTGGCAACCCTATGTGCCAATGTGGCGTCACTTCGACCCATTGGGATCTTTTGTGCTCTCCCCTTTCCTTTATGCTCCTTCCTCCTCCCTAAAGATATAACTCAATAGGTCCGCTAGGCAGCTCATGGAAAGCCTGTAGTCTGCTGGTTCCGGATAGGACCCCAGAAGACTCATGTTCGTGATAATGGTTACTCACTCAAGATATGAGACTGGACAGATCTGGTTGCATTGTCTGTGCGTGACCTCCTGGAAGCGAGGCAGCTTCGACTGCTTGAAGGGGTTCCGATGTCTGCCCGGGGTCGTGTTCTCGCGGTGTAAGGTGGTTTCTGTGGGCTCCAGGGTGTTGGCTACAGAGAACCTGGAACATTGAAAGACGGGTTGTTCTTATAACGTACAGAGGGGTGACCGCGACTTCAATCGTTATGGTTATCGTTTTCAATTTGACACTTGAACGATATATTGCTGCGTTTCGTTGTCGTTTATTAAAACTTGCAAAAACATAGCAGCAATGTATAGCGTCCATGTGGCAAATTGAAAGCGATTACGATAACGATGGAAGTCGCGGTCACCCCACAGGACAGTGGCGCAAAGCAGGCGGCGGTAAGTCTGTCTGTAAGTGAAATTAACGAGAATAATTTAATGTTCAATATTCGACAACTACTCAATACATTTTTAGAATTAAAACTATAGTGAGGCATTACAACAAATTATTATATATAAACGGATATCACTCACTTATATTGTTAAAGTCGGCAATTAGACCGACAGTTTCGACCGATTTCGACGGTCTTATTCAAGGTGAGCGCGCCACGCCCGCGTCGCAATGAATGAATGCGGAGTAGCCGCAGTGAGTACATACTGCGTGACGGGACCTAACGTGAGTGGCGGTAACTCCCCGACAAGTGAGATCGATCAACGAATCCAGCTACAGCCATCGAACGCACCGTCGTCGGCGGCGGGACAGAGGGCGCTCATCCGCAGTGCGCGAAGAAACGTCAACGGCGACGCGGGCGTGGCGCGCTCACCTTGAAAAAGACCGTCGAAATCGGTCGAAACTGTCGGTCTAATTGCCGACTTTAACAATATTAGTGAGTGATATCCGTTTATATATAATAATTTATTTACGACTTTGTCCCCTTTGGCGTCGAGACACTTGGTCCGTGGGGCCCGAGAGCACACGCGCTCCACAAGGAGCTCAGCCAGCGCCTGAGGGAGGCGCCGGGTGACCCTCGTGCTGGCGGCTGGAGGCTGAGCCTGGCCATCCAGCGCGGGAATGCCGCTAGCGTGATGGGCACCCTCCCAAGAGGGCCAAGTTTTTTTAGAATATTTTTAGTTAGGTAGATTTTTAGTTTAGTTTTTAATGTATTTTTAAGTAGTTTAGTTTTATTATATTTGTGTAAGATTTATTGAATAAATTAGTGTACCTATTTAGTTAAAATAAAATGTACTCGTATATAATTTACTCAATACATGCCCATTTCTTACCTGTTTAACACCCACTGCCCGTTCTCCCAGTACGGCTCGTAGTAGGACTCAGCGCGTTCGGGCCGCTCGGGCTTCTTCGGAGACAGTTTGGACATCATCTTCATGTTGGGCATGCGCTGGCGCAGCGCCCGGGGCGCGCTGCACACAGAGCAGACAGCTTATTGTGGATGGAACTGCAGCGATAATGATTGCCCTCCGTAGTTCACCTCGGTGGTCCGGTTGCCCGTAGACCACCCAGGTGAACCACGGATTTTCTTCCCATGGTCCACCACTTGTGTTCATCATCATCAGTCTAGTTAAATTGCCCCACTGCTCGGGCACAGACCTTCCCTTACATCGAGGGAGCTCGGGCCATGATCCATTACGCGGGCCCAGTGCGGGTTGGCGGATTTCACATGCCTTAGATTTCTTTCTTCTACGACATGCAGGTTTCATCACGATGTTTTCCTTCACCGTTTTTGAGAGCACTCGGTAAAATGTACGTAAGTTTTTCCGTCGAAAAAACCGAGGATAACTCATTGGTACATGGCTGCCCTAGCTGGGAATCGAACCTGGGACCACCATATTGCAAGTCCATTGACCCAACCACTGAGCCACCGAGCTCTTCCACTTGTGTTAAAGTTATTAATTAACGTGTTGATGTTTTAAATGAAAATTGATTAATATAAATTCTGTAATTTTGTTCGATGTCTCTAAATATGAAATGAATGTTTATTATGGATATATTATGGATGGAATGATTAGGTACGTAACCCAGGCAACTAGTACCCTGCACTTGCACTGATGACTCACTATTTTCTTAACGCGTACGTACTATAGTACGGTGGAACACAGAGAAAAGTGTAAAGTGAACTTTTTAAGGTTGAGATTTTCTCAAAAACTACTTGACCTATTGCAATAATTCTTTCACTGTTTGATAGATAAAAGTTAAAACTATGTAACTGTAAAAGAATTATCAAATTCGGTCCAGTAGTTTTTGAGAAAACCTCAACCTTATTGGGCCCCCTGTATACTTATCTCTTGTCTTCTACTGTACCAGCCCTTGTAGCACGGGTCAGCTTTAGCGATCGACGCAACATCGCGGAGCTGTCAAACTGACGTTATTACAACGCGTTTGACATTAGTTTGACAGCTCCGCGGCGTTGTGTCGATCGCTAACGCGACTCGTGGTAACCACGCTGAACACTGGTGGTTCACATTTGTGTTGAACCCCAGTGGCTGGGCACAGCATTTCAGCTGATCACAGGCCTTTTACTCATATTATTCTAAGTTAGTTCTAAGTGTATGGATGGGGTCAGCTTGTATGTAATATGTATAATATGTGTAATAAATATTTTTCATTTCATTTCATTTCAGAAGTTAACACACAAGAGACATGTGAATCCGGCTTTACCATGATTGCTAGGGATGCTAGCTTTTTAAGATAATAGAATATCCTCTTAGTAATTTATGAATCATACCCATGTGCGTGTTCGTTGTCAGGTAATGTGTTCAGATTCGAAGGTTCGAAGGTCATGCTAGCCGGCATGCTGGCTGGATGAAAACATAAAGTAAGATAAAAATTCTTTATTGCAAAAAAAGAAAAAGAATTACACAAAATAAATAGGCTAATATAGGTTGTCTTGAAAATGGTTGCAAAATTGTTTGATAATATTTACTTTAATGTCTACAGGGTTATTTTGTGTTTAATATCATGTTAAATTAATCAGAAAATGTTCGCGAATGACAGTATGGTGAGTTTATTGGATAATTGTAGCAAGATCTGGGGTTTCAAGCTTTTATCAAGAGTTCCCGCTACGAGCTCGGGAGTGAGCGTGACTGTCGAGCTGCTTCGTCCAGAGTGACGACGCTACGGCGACTGCGAGGGAGGAATATATAAGACAGATATATTGAATTTTCTGTAACATGACATTGGCAAATGACGAACTGTCGAGTCCATTAATAAAATAAATAAATAAATAAATAAATAGGCTAATATAGTTAGTATTACAATTGGCGGTATTATCGCTCAAAGCGATCACTTCCAGACAACCTTTGTGTAGAGAATTCAGCGTATAAATAGATAGCTTGGTATAAGGTTTAAGGTATTAGTTAGATAATGGGAATCTTTGCCATAATTAGGCCATCAAAAGGTCTATTTATTGGTTTTGAAATTTAATTAGTTCTGGAAGATTCGGTAGCACATTTGTAATGTTGCAAAATATTGGTAGAATTGACGAATTTTTTCACCGTCATGTAGGTAATTAAAGTATCTAAACCGAAGCCTAAATCAAGTGTCTTATTTAGTAAACATAAACTACCCCACCCTAACTATAATTTTAAGCTGTTCTGTGATTATTGCATAGTTATTTTAACATTATTAGATCGGATCACTTTATTTTCACAATGATGAACAGGTTCAATCAATCAGATCCTTCAGTTACATCAAAGCAGGCTATTAGACGATCATATTTGTTTACAAAATAAGACACTTGATTTGAGCTGCGGTATACGTAAATACTTATATTATACCTAAGTAGGTGTCCAGTTTGACTAAAAGTTACAGAACTTACCCAAAAACATTGTCAAAATGATCGAATCGACATTTTTTAACATTATTTTCTCATTTTTAATTTTATCGCAAAAACGGCTAAAGTTAGTAACTTTATGGAAATTTAATGTCACGCTTGTTAAACTCTAATCTAATTTTTTAGTTCATTGTAATGATAAAGTTGAAAGTTAGTTGTGATTGTGAGATGCAAGTAGTGATGCGGTTTTCAATAATTAAACGACGCTCTAGTTAAGACAATTTACTTACATAGATATTATTTTGTACCAGTATTTTTAAGAGATAGAGAAATAACTAAGGCACATTTACCAAATATTTAATAACGGAAAAGTGTTACTCTGGCAACATTGACAGTTTATGGGTAAATTTGAATCCCATGTGGTAACCCTGTCACGTAATGTCAATATTCCGTAATTTTTTTGCTCGAGCCTATTGCTTATCATGACGATAGGAAGAGATGCAAGATAAATTTTACGTATAGCTCTATCTTCTTTCCTCATAGTAATTATGGTTATATCTATGCAAATGTAAACAAATGTATCAAGTAGCGGTATTTTTCATTCAATGAAAATGTAGTAGAAAATTACAGATATTCTTTGAAAAGTGTATTAAATACGACAATTAGAAAGTGTAGTTTTAGTCAAAATATCATTGTGAGTTGTTAAAATGAAGACTTTTATACACCTTTCTCTGTGTCTAAACACAGACCTATTTGAAACATGAAACTCCATAAATTAAATGACAATGCCAGATTCTGCCCCACCATCAACCGCAAGTTGTACAAGATAACGAATAAATGTAAAAATATCTCCGTTTTTTATTAAAATTATTGGTTTAAAATAAAGTTTTGTACAAGTTGCGATTCGAAAACAGCTTAATTAAGAATTCAGAAAATAGTAAAAAATTGAAGCGAATTATTAATCATTGTTTTTGTTATTCTTCTATAGGAGTTGCGAAAGTAGTAGAAAATGATACTGATTGTGATTATGCAATATGAAACCTGTAATAAGTCCCCAACAAAATGATAGGTACAGCTTAAATGGTCACGTAATTTTGTAGGTGGGGCAAAGCTTGCACAAAGTCACAGACAAAAATTCAAAAAATTAGTGTTTTGGCATCAGTATCGATCCTAAAACACATTACAATTATTCTTTTCAAAAAATATCCAATGTCTTATTATATGTATAGATAGTATTTGTTTTTATTATACAGAGGAGTTGGAACACTCCAGGAACCAGCAGCCAACCTACTGCTACGCCACCAGCAGGAAACCGTAGCTGCATCAAGTCTGGATGAGCCATTGAAGCCTACAGCTGCCAAAAAGAAAAAAAATAGTGATATTACTAATATATTTGTACGACAGGATTGCAAGGGAGTATGCAAGAGAGCGTGATAAGGCCTTTGAAGGGTTGGAGACAGAAAGGCTGCGTCTGCGTGAGTATGAAGTGCGTGAAAGAGTTAGAGAGAGAGACCAGGAGCTTTATTTACAAGGTCAATGGTTGGAATTTTTTAAAGAAGCTTTGAATGTTTTGAAAGATGATATGAATGTTAATGTTAGGAACTATGAAAGAGATAATAAGTAGATTAATTTTAAAAATAGATTTAGATTTCATTTATTAATAAAGTAAATCTTTATTTTAAACGACAAAATATTAATTATTATACCGGGTGTAACGGAAAGGGTATATGAAGCCGAAGAAAGGGAGTTCGGTATCTGTAACTGAACAACTTTTGTTCTACGACTTTTCGATTTTCGCGAATTTATTTTTTGACTTTTCATACAATTCGTCCCGGTCAGCTGATCGATTTGTATGGCATATTAATTTATTTTTATTTTTTATTCGAAAAGTCGTAGAACCTCCCTTCGGCTTCCTATACCCTTTACGTTACACTCTGTATATAAACGGATATCACTCACTTATATGGTTGAAGTCGGCAATTAGACCGACAGTTTCGACCGATTTCGACGGTCTTTTTCTAAAACACAAAATTGACAAAATATTATATTAAAGACAGTAAATATGCAAAAAACTATAAATAAAAAATTTGCCCTAAATCACCGACCGCGGGGAGTGTCCCTGGAAGGCTGGCTGCATTGCCTCGCTGGATTGCGAGGTATGCGCCAGCATTTCATGTGAGCCTTAGTATGTTATGCATTATTCGTCGTTCGCCACTCTGGACGAAGCAGCTCGACAGTCACGTTCACTCCCGAGCTTGTAACGGGAACTCTTGATAAAAGCTTGAAACTTCAGATCTTGCATAAATAATCCAATAACTTCACTGTACTGTCATTCGCGAACATTTTCTGATTAATTTAACGTGATATTAAACACAAAATAGTCCCTGTAGACATTAAAAGGAAACTTATCAAATAATTTCGCAACCGTCGTTTCCCGCCATTTTCAAGGGACGAGCTAAAAACTATTTATGTTTTCTAAGCAGTATTTATTACTAGTTCTAAATATAATGCCATATTTTTTATAACTTTGATATAGGAAAGATTATTAGTTAGCCAAACCTGGTCCTTCTGTGAATTTTGTGTAAAGCTAATGATTTAGTAACAAATATATATCCTACAAAAAACCTAATTGTTTTATTCCTAGCCTAGCGTGTGTAACCGGCATGTTTTGTGTGTAACCGATGGGTATAGTAACTATTGTCTGTAACCGACATGTTTGCCGTTGTGTCAGTAGTACAGTCGAAGACAGAGATAAGTATACAGGGGGCCTCAATAAGGTTGAGATTTTCTCAAAAACTACTGGACTGCATTTAATAATTATTTTACAGTTGCATGGTTTTTACTTTTATCTATCAAACAGTGAAAAATTTTTTGCAATAGGTCAAGTAGTTTTTGAGAAAATCTCAACCTTAAAAACTCTCCTGTACACCTTTCTCTGTGTTCCACCGTACCATTGATTTGTACCATTGATGGTCTAAGTGACACAACTTTGTATCCCTAGTACCATCAATGGTACTAGGGACCCTGATTTATATTCTGTAGTACCATCAATGGTACTAGGGATACTAATTTAGGATCAGTAGTTCCATCATGTATAATGTTGTAAAGATTATATGTAACCGGTAAGTGTAGCAACCATTAGGTCGTGTGTACCCGGCATGTTTTGTGTGTAGCCGGTGGGTTTAGTAGATAGATAGATAGATAGATAGATAGATAGATAGATAAAGCATTTATTCATTTCTACAACACACAATACATATACACAGAAGAAATACACAATTGGTAGATAAATATAGATAACTAGAATAAAGAAGGTTACAATATAAATAGAAAGAATACAATTATACAATAATGAAAGTTCTACAAAACAAACAATATTTTAGGTATTGTCTGTGTGTCGCAGTAATGAATGGGCGCTGACTCAGCATGTTGTGTGTCAGCATTAGGTCTGGTGTGTAACCGACATGTTTTGTGTGTAGCCGGTGGGTTTAGTAACCATTAGGTCTGGTGTGTAACCGATGTGACAGATTGATAAGCTTGTCGGTCCCCGTTGTTCCAATGAAGCAAGTAGGTGAAATGACGAAAGTTTTCTGACTATTGGAGGGTAAAAATAAAAACAAAGAAGTAATGACACCAACTTTTATTCCACAAACTCCAATACAAAGATCTAAAACATCTTAAGTACTTACTACAAGCGAAATTATCATAAAATGTTTAAAAATCATGCAGCAAAAATGCAACCATGAGTATAAAATACACATACAAAGTTTTGCTTACGAAAGGTTTTCTGACAACTTAGGCTCTTAGCTATGAACGTGACTAGTTAGGCGGTAGTTTCAAGTCACGATTTAAGGATTATTGCTATACAAAATCGGTGGTTTAGCAACTGTCAAAATGAGCTACAGTTTTGCAATCTTTAGGCGTGTATTCATAAACGTGATACTGTTACAGTGCTATCAACTTAAGCTGAGAATTGCATTTGTGTGAGTGCACACCGATAGTGTAGATTGGCAATCGGCTTGTGGCGCGGCGCGTCCCGCGCATGGTTTAAACCAGTTTATACTAGTTTATAGCAAGCGGCCTGAGGCAACACTCACACAAATGCAATTCTCAGCTTAAGTTGATAGCAGTGTACGCCACAGTTTAGGCTCCCTGTCCCTTTCTACCTTAACCTTTTTCAACGAAGTGTAAAAGGGATAACAACACCATTTAAGGCAAGTGAGGTCTAGGTTTATGAATAACAGCATAAGTGAAATTCATTTATGCGACCGTATTTTAGATTTTAGAACAATTTTCTTACTTCCAATAGCCGTCAGAAAACCAATTAACCTTTGTACCGTTAAAAGTATAATAAATAGTGTGCGTGGTTCAATAAAGCACCTTTTTCTTGTTACTGCTAGCGCCATCTATCAAAATAAGCAGGTACTAATACGAGGGTAGTTTTTGAACAACAGATGGCGCTAGTTGTAAGGACAAGATACATTTTAATATTTTCTTAAGTTCAAATATAAGTAGCAGTATAAAAATTTACGTAATCCTAATTTGATTTTAATACTAAATGAAAACTGTAATATATCCATACAAAAAAGAGCGCCTAGAAAAGTTTGTAAATTCGGAGCACCTATTATAATATGGATTATTGCCCGTGGACCACCTCGGTAGTTCACCTCGGTGGTCTGCGGGAGTACATTTTTGCCCGTAGACCACCCAGGTGAACCACGGGAAATTTAGATAAGTAGTTTAACTTAAAAATAAACATGTTTAAAATTAATATACAATACAAAGTGGACGGTTTTTAAATTAAATATAATTTATAATTACAGTGTTAAAAAATCACTACGAAGTTACTTCAAAAATGACGCTAATATCTTTAAAAAATGTTTGAAATAAAATTAAATGTTTATGTTTTATCATTGTTTGTACAATATATATTTATTTTTAGTATCAACTGATACTAAAAATAAATGATATAACTATTAGGGTTCCGTGCCTCAAGAGGAGAAAAAGGACCCTTATAGGATCACTTTGTTGTCCGTCTGTCTGTTTTTACTACAGTACAGATTTGTTATAATGGTTTTCTAATATGACATATGCGTTTTCTTAGAATTTTTTTAAAAGATATATTATGACACCTGGTGGCTATTATAACCCTTTAAGAAGTAGTATAGTGATTTTTCATACCGTATTTATATTTCTTATACACAAGCCTTATACAAAATTAAATATTTGTACCTCACATTGGTTAAAATAACAAAACAATGGTACCTTTGCACTAAGCCTCCACAACATAAAACCCTGTTTTCTATTACACTAAAAGGGGCGGCATCAAAACAATTTATAGCTGAGATAAGCCGACGCCTTCGAGAGAGGGGTTGTGACTCTCGCTCCGGGTCCTACCTGGTGCAAAAGTTGGCCATAGCTATACAGCGCGGTAACGCACCGAGCGTTATGGGCACCTTTGCACCGGGTACGACAAGGGGTGGGTTATTTGATTGACGAAGGATCAACGGATAATTTAGATATAAGTATATTATTGTATTAGTTTTAAGCTTGACTCGTTGAATGTATAATTTGATTATAAAAAACATGTTTTAAGAACACTTATTGGAGGAATGCAAAAGATAAAGTCCCGTATAAATACACAGTTATTCCTTTAAATTAATTTATTTGTTTTTGTAAAAAAAATGATTAATTGCGATTAAATACTCAGGCTTTTTGATTAATATATGATTAAATGCTCGAGCTTATTCAATTAGTGGTTAAAATGGATATAATTATATTTCTATTTCCCGTAGAAAAATAACAGTTATAGTCTGTCAACGTCGTGGTTGCCGCTTCCACGGGGTAACAGGGGTTGGCGGGGACGAACTCTATACAAAGCCGTTCGCGTCGCCAACCCCTGTAGCCCGTGGGAGCGGCAAGCACGACGTTGACCTACCTACTTTTTATTTGTCTATATTGTAAAAGAATTGATTCATTATGATTGAACGCTCAGGCATAATGATTAATAATAAATGATTAAAATATGCTGTAGTATCATGATTAATACTAATAATTTGCAATATGAATACTGTGATTATCGTTCGAATGATTTGGTCATTATGTTTCATAGTTTTTAAAAGAATAAACTGATTAATTATGATTAAATTCTCAGGCACTATGGTTAACATCTAAAAGATGAAGTGATTACCGATGATTAAATACTCGAGCCATGTGATATTTTGTAAGTTAATCACATTGCTCGAGACTGTTTGATTTGATACAAAAGTCTCTTAAAATAAGTTACATTTTGTACATTAAATTAAACTGCAAAAAGGCAGCGACGTAACTCCACTTTATAAATTAATATATCATTTATATTTATACATTTAACGTACGTAATACTACACGAAAGCACACACAATTTCACTTAAATATAGTTTTTAAAATAGTGAGATTACTTTCATACAGAATTGTAATTTTATTAAAACTTCACTGAGATGTGTATAATTATTGCTCGAGTTTTCATGTTTGTCACTCGAGCACGCTGAAACGCCAGCAACTCTATACCAGATTTTGTACAGAAATTGATAGGAATATGTACGGTGGAACACAGGAAGGTGTACAGGAGAGTTTTTAAGGTTGAGATTATCTGAAAACCTACTTGACCTATTGCAATCATTCTTTGACTGTTAGATAGATAAAAGTTAAAACTATGTAACTGTAAAAGAATTATTAAATTCAGTCCAGTAGTTTTTGAGAAAATCTCAACCTTATTGAGGCATGTCTCTCTCTCTCTGTCTTCGGCTGCACTAACAATTTTTAAAACACCAGGTTCCCGCATGAAATACAAACTGCTTATTAAAGTTCAGTGAAGTATTTTATTAAAATTACCTTTTATGTAATATCATAACCATAAGTCTCCTGTAATGACTATTACATTAAAAACATTAAAATACAAGACACATTTAAGCTCTTACAATATCATTAAAACTAAAGTTTCTAACAAATATGGTTTTTTAAAGAATAAAAATATCATTCGGTGGATGTTTCATTTTTAAATTTTGTGATTACCTGATTATGTTTAAACAATATGGTCAGTAGTTTAAAAATATGATTTTAAAACAGAACATACGTCCAATAGGAAATACAAAAATATTACGAATGCTTACAAATAACTTACTGTCGCATTGGTTAATAATTAAATACAGTGTACGTGAGAGCTACCTCCTGTTTTGTGTGTACCACACCGCAAATCAAGTGTCTTATTTTGTAAACAAATATGATCGTCTAATCACCTGTTGTGATGTAACACTGAAGGAACTGATTGATTGAACCGGTTCATCATTGGGAAAATAAAGTGATTCGATCTAATCACGTAAAAAAAAACTATGCAATAATCACAGAACAGCTTAAAATGTTAGTTTTTGTTACAAAATAAGACACTTGATTTGGGCTTCAGTTTAAATATTTTCATTTAATTGTAATTTGTATAGGATATCGAAAAAATGTTGACAAGTTAACACAGAATGTTCACTATAGACTCAGTATTTGTTACGTTATGAATAAACATTTGAACACCATATCGATTCGTGAGTAGTAGACAGAGATAATTGTACAGGGGGCCTCAATAAAGTTGAGATTTTCTCAAAAACTACTGGACTGAATTTAATAATTCTTTCACAGTTACATAGTTTTCACTTTTATCTATCTAACAGTGAAAGAATCATTGCAATAGGTCAAGTAGTTTTTGAGAAAATCTCAACCTTGAAAACTCTCCTGTACACCTTTCTATGTATTCCACCGTACAAAGTACATAAGGGTACACAAATCGTTACTTCACCAGCTCCTCTCGTAGCTCTGTGGTTTATTCCCTCTCCTTCTGTTGCTCCGTGTACACTATCTCCGCGTACTCGGCGGAGGGCGGCGCGGGCGCAGGCTTGTCGCCGGCCGGCTGCTCGCCCAGAGCTAACTCAGCGTACACGACGCCTTTCTTCTCTTCGGATAGCTGGAACAGTTAATAAAAATTTCAGATAAACAGCAATTCAAAAACAAATTGGACAGTTATTTTAAAACCATTAAAAATATCGCTCTGGCCTGGAGTATATTAGTGTCGTATGGAATCCCCATTACGAAGTCTATAGCAAGCGTCTGGAGAGTGTTCAGAAGCGATTTTTATGGGATCTATCTTACAGTTGTAATATGGCTAAAAAACATCCTAGTTACAATAAGCGCTTGCAATATTTTAAGATGACATCTCTTGCTGACCGAAGACATCTGCTGGACAACATTTTCCTTTGGAAAGCTGTGAACAGTGTCCTGGATTCGCCCACCCTCATCTCCAAACTTAGTATACGAGTACCACCGAGGTTGCCTCGGGCTGGAACTTATTCTCTCTTTTCTGATCGATCAACCAGGACGAATCTAGGGCACTTTTCACCATTGAACAGGTTAATGAGGCAGTTTAACGCTTTAAGTAAGAAAATTAACATTGATATTTGTTCCGATAGCTTGGGTGGATTTAAGGCACAGATTATAGATATTGATAAATTTAAAGAGGCAGCGGTTACCTCCCATCAGTAACAGATTTTTTTGTTTGTTAGGTTACTAAGATGTTTTCTAAATTATTTAATTTTTATTGTTAAGATCGATATAACATTGTTTTGGTGTACCTATTTCATAAAATAAATAAATAATAATACCACTAAGTGATAGACTTTACAAACATTGTGAAGTGGACATATCAGCGATGAGCTGCCGGGACATAATTAAATAATAATATTTTGTAGCTGGAGAGACGATATTGCCAAAGTCGCCGGACGCACGTGGACGCGACTCGCTAGAGACAGAAAGGCGTGGGCAACGATGGAGGAGGCCTTCACCCAATCATGGGAGAACTCACACAATAAGAAAAGGAAAGAAGAAAGAAACACAATCAAAATTCATTAATTAATCACTTACTTAGATGTATTTAAATAATGCAAAAATATGTTCTAAGAATATATCCACACGACTGGTCCTCGCTACAGGGGATCTCAGGGCTGGCGCTTACTTCGCTCAACGGCTGAGTTTAGCCGTTCAGCGAGGTACTGCCGCCAGCATCCTGGGAACCCTGCCGCATGGGGCGACGTAGGCGATATGTTTATAATGTAAATATTTTGTAAATAGGTACGTTTTTTATTATTATTAATTATGTTATGTATACTATAGCATTATACACCATGTGTCA
This sequence comes from Tachystola acroxantha, assembly GCA_963506565.1. Classification (NCBI taxonomy): domain Eukaryota; kingdom Metazoa; phylum Arthropoda; class Insecta; order Lepidoptera; family Oecophoridae; genus Tachystola; species Tachystola acroxantha. Next base: position 6,503,490 of record OY735897.1, read on the forward strand.
TTTACAAAATAATAAAAAATTAAATAAATGAATACCTAAGTAATAATGCAATGAATGTAATATTATAATATCTACCAAAATCATCTAGAATTTTAAAAATCTACGGCAAGCGTGTCGAGTCGCTGGTTCCATCACGTCTCGACGTTTTCATTCGGTAAATGTATATTAGTTTTTTAGTTGACTCACCTTCTCATCAGCCTCCGGCGCCTGCTCCGTGGCCTGCACCTTGTCCTTGGCCCGGGGCAGCACTGCGCGGACGCGCGCGGAGAGTGCGCCCAGGCGGGAGCGCTCGCCGCGGCCCGCGCGACCGCCCACAGCGCTCTCCGTGTCGCTACTGGCACATATATTGTTACGTAACAAGTGGATAACATTACATTACAGTGGCAAACTCACCCACGAAGTACCCAATAACATTACAATAGCAACCAAAATAACCACGAAGTACCCAATTAAGTATACATAATATTCTATTAGCCATATGCTGTTAACCTAGTTAAACATCACGTCCCTTAAACCGTATCGTTGTTCCTTTCACACTTCGTAAAAAACGATAAGTTAGTAAGAGACCGATATATTACGTTTATGGCTAACAGTAATAGAAGATTACGCACGACAAATAAAACTTATTTACTGAATAACATGCAAGTTTTAAAGGTGTTTTAATAAAAATACTCATTAAGCAAATTAAAAAGCATGTTTTAGAAACTATAGTGAAGCATTACTTCAAATCGATCGCCACTGTCGGCTTTAACCATATTAAGACAGTGTCAGTAACAAAATCCGCGTGTATTTTTGTGGTTAGGCATTTTTCAAACTTGGCTTAATATGAATTATTGCTTCAGGCACATGCCATGCCACATTCCAAAGTCACGTCAGTTGCACGCGAGCTGCGGAAGCGAGCGGACGTGTTACACCTGCCTGAGCTCGTCTGTTGGCGAGCCAGTGACTAGCTCTCATTGCGAGTGCAACAGTTAGGGGTTCGAGTTGACCTTATTTTTCACGTATGCCTATGTGAAATGAAATATATATTGATTCTCAAAAGTATTAATGACAACCTAGGATTCCCTGTGCTGTGGGAAGCCAGGTCTTTCGACCTTAAGACTATTGCAGAGTTGCCCTCCCCTGTCTAAACTGCCATAAAGCCCGTCACAGACTTAGCTATAATATATATTAATATACCGTATTACGGTATAGCTTGGTGACGTCACAGAAATATATATTATATATAATATGTCTAGCCATAAAAATATTAATATATATTATAGCTAAGTCTGTGACGGGCTTTACGGCCCGCTGCCCGAACCATTACCTCAGGCATATTGAAAAATAAGAAAATAAATGGCAGGTACGTCATTTCAGTCAGTCGCACGCGAGCTGCGGAAGCGAGCGGACGTATAGCACGCGAGCTCGTCTGTTGGCGAGCCAGTTCTTAATCGCGAGTGCAACAGTTAGCAGTAGTGCGTCAAGCCATGCGTCATGCAGCGAGGGTAGTTAGAGACATACGTTCTAGCGGCGATCCCGGTCAAAAGCACATCTCCCGCAGGCGTCCTTACAACAAAACGGGCTTTATTCACAAAGCGGTAAGGGCGATTATTGTGTGTGAATTTACATAAAGATATCATTTACAAAACATTGAGAATTTGTTTAACGTCAATGAAAAAAGTATTAGATCGGTTTCCATTCAGATTTTTCTCTAATTTTCGATCAGATTGTTCAAAATACCTTAGGCCAACTTTCTATATTGGTATTTCACATAGACTAGATATTGCATGCCTCAAAAAAGCTCTTCAAGATCAGCAGCGAACCTAGCGATGATGATCGCTTACCATCAGTTTTTCAAAGACGTTAAAAAGAGAATAATTTAAATATAAACTGATTGTTGTATTGCTGGCCCCAAGCAGCACACATATAAATTAGAAATAGAAAAAGATTGTGTAAAAGAAAGGAGACATTAAGTCACACGCGGCTTGCGGTCTGCGGCCAGTTGAAACGCATGCCCCGCCCCATTTTCTGCAGTGCAGCCCGTGCAGATCGCGCCTGTGTGTGTCAGGCTTTATTCAGTCAAGATCAATTTTAAATCATATCTTGGCATTGGCCAGAAAACGTAATAAAAAATCTAACCATGTGGTATTTAGCAGAATATGTAACATAACCATTGAATTGAATACCCAGAAAAAGGTAATAAAAACTCGAGCAACATGTAGTTAATTATCGAGAATATTCAGCAAAAATTCAAGCAACATGGTTAAGTTACCGAGAAAATGTAACCAAAACTCGAGCAACATGGTTAAATTACCGAGAAAATGTAACAAAAACTCGAGCCATGCGATTAAATAGTTTTAAGTGACACGGCTTGAGTTTAATTTTTGTATTAAATACATAATATTGAAGAAAATATTTTTTTGTTATATTCTAAGGTCTGGCAAAGTAGACGATATACAGTATGTAGCAATAATATAGTGAATGTAATAATTGTATACGTACGATTCTCCAGAGCTCTTCGTATGGTCGCGATTCCTTCCACCTGTAAGTAAGCGTCACAATGGGCTTATAAAAACCAGTATACAGGGGGCCTCAATAAGGTTGAGATTTCCACAAAAACTACTGGACCGAATTTAATAATTCTTTTACAGTTACATAGTGTTAATATATTAATTAGATAAAACGGGAATTACCGTGTTAAACATTTATTATTATTGATGTCTCGATATTTCGACAGCATTGCAGCCATCATGGTCACGAGTAGACTGAAGTCGGTGAGTGTTGAACGTCAGAAGGGTGACACAAAACGATCTACCCTCTTTCGTGTTCGCTGACTGCGTTGAGAAAAGTTGTTGATATTTGCAGGTACCCCCATTTTGCAAAAAGAACTAATTATGTCCGCTCGTTTGCACGCACTCGCCTTTGTGCCTCGTTTACATAAGTCGATCACTGGATTCCAAGTTTTTGACAACAGAAAACCATCGTCGCGATTGAAATTTCTGTATTTCTTTATTTCAATGGCCTCGCGTACTAATCTGGGAACATAATGGCGTTCTGTCGATAATACTTTTGGATTGTGAAGTTCAATCCAGTGATTAGGGCCCGACTCTAACAAATGCTGTGCTACGGCTGACTTGTGCGCTTCGTTCTTTCTGACCGCAGCTATGTGCTCCTTAGTCCGGGAGGCGATCGTGCGTTTCGTTTGTCCAATGTAGGAACTACCACAGCTGCAGTCGACCTTGTAGACGCCAGGTTTTTCAAGCGGAAATATGTCCTTGGGCGATCTCATGCTTCTCTGTACCTTTGTGTACGGGGTAAAAACTGTTTTGATGGATATCTTTGAAAACAGTCTGCCTATTCGGTTTGTTACCCCTCTCACGAAAGGTAGATACGCCGGCTGTCTGTCAACCCTTATTCGTCTCTTTGCAGGTGCGTCAGCGAACACGAAAGAGGGTAGATCGTTTTGTGTCACCCTTTTGACGTTTAACACTCACCGACTTCAGTCTACTCGTGACCATGATGGCTGCAATGCTGTCGAAATATCGAGACATCAATAATAATAAATGTTTAACACGGTAATTCCCGTTTTATCTAATTAATATGTATACAAACCGTGAAAGTTTAAAAAGTGACATAGTGTTAACTTTTATCTATCTAACAGTGAAATAATTCTTGCAATAGGTCAAGTAGTTTTTGATAGTTATAAAAACTGCAGATTTTGCATATTAATTGAAAACTGTTCTATTTTTTAAATTAAATTCTAATTAATAATTATTATGGTGTCACTTCGCTTGGCTATTTGTGTTTGCGTATTTGTCATAATTGCCATGTGTGGTTGGTGTGCTTGACAAAATATTCGTCATATTTGTATGTACGGTGGAACACAGAGAAAGGTGTACAGGAGAGTTTTCAAGGTTGAGATTATCTCAAAAACTACTTGACCTATTGCAAGAATTCTTTCACAGTTTGATAGATAAAAGTTGAAACTATGTAACTGTAAAATAATTATTAAATTCGGTCCAGTAGTTCTTGAGAAAATCTCAACCTTATTGAGGCCCTCTGTATAATTATCTCTGTCTTCGACTGTACGTCAAGTATTTGACAAATACGACAAACATCCAATAGCGAATACGCATAGCCAAGTGAAGTGACACCATTAGATTTAGTTTATTGCAATTTTGTGGATTTGTTTACTTTGTAAATATAATTAAAATAACTAATCCATCCGCTAAATTCGGGTAGAGAAGGGTTGTTTGGAATATATCGTTTTAAGCGATAAAACCGGCAATTGTAAACTCTTATGACGCAGATAATAAGAATGGGCAGGAGAGGGGTTCTCTTGAAACTGGCGGGTAACGTCGGTTGCGAAATTATTTGATAATTTTCCTTTTAATGTCTACAGGGACTATTTTGTGTTTAATATCACGTTAAATTAATCAGAAAATGTTCGCGAATGTAGAATGTATGGTGAAGTTATTGGATAATTTGAGCAAGATCTGAAGTTTCAAGCTTTTATCAAGAGTCCCGCTACAAGCTCGGGAGTGAGCGTGACTGTCGAGCTGCTTCGTCCAGAGTGATGACGCTACGGCGACTCCTCGGGAGGAAGATAGAAGACTATTGAATATATTGAATTTTCTGTAACATGACATTGGCAAATGACGAACTGTCGAGTCCATTAATTTTAAAAAAAATGGTCCAAAGTGTTACACTTGATTTGCTGTTAGCTGTACTGTATTAGCCTATTTCTTTTATGTAAGTAGGTACTTAAGTCATATTTTTTTCCATAAAAATACTTTAACTATATTGCAATGTGCAATTTTTTTTGGAACTCGTAGAAAAGTTGAATAAAACAAAAATGGTCTTATTTAATAAATACTTTTATATTCATTATATTTTAACGTAGTGGTTCATAAACATTAAATAAGTAAGTATTTAACTTCCTAACAGATTAAATTCTTATAAAAACTTTTTTTTGAACATCCTTTATAACAATATGTCAGAGGTTAATGGATATAATAGTAATAATATTTCTTTTAATTAACTATTTTATTCGTTGTATATAGTCTAAGAGTTGGATACTTATTTACGATAATCGATACTTTCACAGAATAACTAGTTTAAAAAAGTTAGAAATGTATACGATGCAGAAATTACAAATGACATTTCTAATCTCTACTAATGTTTTGTGAATAATTTTTATACAGGGTGTAACGTAAAGGGCATATGAAGCCGAAGGGAGGGTGTTCAGTATCGGTAACTAAACAAATGTTCTGCGACTTTTCGAATAAAAAATAATGTTCATACAAATCGTCCAGTAAATGTATGAAAAGTCAAAAAATAAATTCGCGAAATTCGAAAAGTCGTAGAACAAAAGTTGTTCAGTTACTGATTCTGAACACCGTCCCTTCGGCTTCATATACCCTTTACGTTACAGCCTGTATATAAACGGATATCACTGACTTATATTTTTAAAGTTGGCAATTAGACCGACTGCACTAAATAAGTAATAATATTTTTTTTTATTCTGACACATTGTATATTGTATATTATTAATTTATCGAAAAATGTTTGGTAGAAAAAGCTAAAAAAACAATTTGAGCTGTATCGAAAAGCTTTTAAATGTAAATATTTTTGGCAAAAGTGCAAAATGGCAGTGTTTATCAAAAACTTTCTTTTTCTTCAATATAATTGACCGTTCAAGTCAAAATACAATAAAAAAGTGTGGAAGCTACTAAAATTAACGGTCTTTGATCTCCTATAAACAACTAGATACACAGAGGTCTTACTAAAACAATTTAAAAAACGACCAAATAAGGGTCCATTGTAAACGTCCAAATAATGTCCAATAAAGCAAATGAGAGTCCATTCATCCGTTTGGACCTTCATTGCGCTCGGACATTTTTAGAAGGCAGACTGTGTATAGTTGTTTATAGGAGATCAATGTCTGACATGAGCCAACTAGCGCCGCCAATCTTTAAAAAATAATATCTTCCAATATAATCAATTTGATTAAAAAAGCTATGTACACAATCTTTATTAGGATAAATACTATTTTTCAATATACAATACATGGCATAATTGCGAGAAGCTAAGTTGTAGTTCACAAATGTGCCAAAAACGGCCGTTTTTCGCAATTATGCGAACTACAACTTACCGAAATTGAATCACGTTATAAATAAGCATTTAAAAAATAGTATTTATCCTAATAAAGATTGTGTAGTATAGCTTTTTTAACAAAATTTATTAACTTGGAAGATATTATTTTTTTAAGATTGGCGGCGCTAGTTGGCTCTTGTCAGGCCCATAAACTAAAAACTAACTAAAATTTACTAAATTGGTACAAAAATAATTCCTTAGCTCGTATTTAATTACAAAATACTAACAAAATCACAATGACGGTGAATTATCGTCTAACTTAAGTAATAAATGTCACTTAAAAGTTGTAAAAACATTTTTTTTACAAATAATTTTTCTAAAATGCAGTTCAGCGATTTTTTACCCGATTGTCGTAAGAAGGAGATATGTATATCAATTTTTCTATGTCCTCCAGTATTATAAACGCCTAATATTTTAGGCGTAGTTCAATCTCCTATAAACAACTAGATACACGAAGGTCTTACTAAAACAATTTAAAAAACGTCCAAATAAGGGTCCATTGTTAACGTCCAAATAATGTCCAATAAAGGAAATGAGCGTCCATTCATCCGTTTGGACCTTCTTTGCGCTTGGACATTTTTAGAAGGCAGACTGTGTATCTAGTTGTTTATAGGAGATCAATGGCGTAGTTTGATTCTTTTTGAGTCAAGGGACTGAAATACAAACATTATGGCTATTCATAACCGTGATTTAATGTTACGCCACCGTTTAGGCTCCCTGTCCCTTTCTATCTTAACCTTTTTTAACTAAGTGTGAAAGGGATAGCAACACGAGTTAAGTGAAGTGAGGTTTAACTGGGTTTATGAATAACAGCAATTATGTTAAAAAAATACAAAATGCGATATACAGGGTGTAGTTTTGATCAACTACCAGCGATTCAGGGGTGATCATAATACACGATACTGATGCAAAAAAATAAAAATAAAATTGTACCTAAATTTTTCATGAAAAAATCCATAAGTAATAACATTCGTTGTTAGCTGCACTTGTCGCCTGTCGGCCGTATCACTTATTCAATAATAAACCGTGAACTGCACATTAAAAAACTCTTCTTTTCTTAAAAGTCTAAGACAAACTATTTTTAATAAAAAAAAAGTATAAAAAATAAAAGCAAATTTTTTAACTGTCACTTATAAACACAAGACAGTTTTTAATACATTGTATATACAAAAGAATATTAATATTTATGTAGGTATGGTGGTACGAATACAGTTAAATCTAACGTAAGTAATTATGTACTAAACACATTTATACCGCAGCCCAAATCAAGTGTCTTATTTTGTAAACAAATATTATCTAATTACCTGTTGTGATGTCTGAAGGATTGATCGAACCTGTTCATCATTGTGAAAATAAAGTGATCCGATCTAATAATGTGAAAATAACTGCAATAATCACAGAACAGCTTAAAATGTTAGTAGGGTAGTTTTTGTTTAAAATATAACCTTTGCACCAGGTATGACCTCGCTCCGGGTCCTACCTGGTGCAAAGGTTAGCCATAGCTATACAGCGCGGTAACGCACCTTTGCACCGGGTATGACAAGGGGCGGGTTATTCGATTGACGAAGGTTTAACGGATATTTTAGTTTTAAGTTTGACATTGTAATTTATATTCTATATGACAATAAATTAAACTGATTTAAATAAGACACTTGATTTGGGGTTCAGATTAGACGAGGCGAACTGTAAATTAAGCTCATTTCTCAAAAGGATACAAAAATTACAAAAAAAATTATAAAATTTCAATATCTTAAGCTTAATCAAATAGTCTTTTTTATATAAAAATGCTTTTAAATTTTAATTATAGTCCTTCTGGACTAATCGAATGATTTTTGAGTCATCTACTTAATTAAAAAAAAAAAAAAAATTAGCTATATAAGTAAAACTAAAGAATACTTATAGTTTTGTCATGTAATTTCGTTCAAATGCGATTTTGGAATAAAAGTTAGTTTTTACATTTAACGCGACTAAAGTTGAGGCATAGACAAAGTTGAGCATGAATTAGTTCATGCTCAAAACTGTCTGTGACTAATATCTCTTAGGTACGTATTAATAGACTGGGCTCAAGACCGCTCTCAATAGCGAACTCAGCCGTTTTATTTTATTACCATCGCAATCCGTGGAGTTTGTACCCCGTTTGTACATTTTGGGATGTTTTGTGTATCTTGAAAATGTTTTTGTGTGTGTTTGGGATGATTCTGTGTGCTTTGGGGTGTTTTGCGATGTTTTCGCATGTCTTGGATGTTTTTGTGTGCTTTGGGATGTTTGAGTGTGTTTTGGTGTGTCTTTTGTGTTCTCATTGATTTTTGAACTGAACTAGTGACACAAAAATTTCCTACTAGTTCAGTCAACTGAACAAATGGGAAATTTTGTCTCACTAGTTCAGTCAACTGAACTGGACAACTGAACTACTGGGAATAAACGTTAATTAATAGACCAATCTTGTGCAAACACGCACTCAAGTCCCGGTCCGACTGCACTTCGCAAATACGATCTCAAGTATGAGCTTGAGAGTGCTCTTGGGTCCTGAGTTTCGTTTATTAATACGTATCTGTATTTAGAAACAAACTTTAGCTAAAACTAAAATTATTTAGTAAATCAAGAGATTCTTAGTATCCAAACTACGTTTAAAACTATTATACACTTGTACAGCAAAGAAAAAACATCATACACATTTGTTTATAGTACAGAAAAACAAATTAAATTAAAATAAAAGTTTCTATGGGCTTATTCCACTAATCCCCGTTGTAAATCCCCGTCAACGGGGATTAGTGAACTTTTTGTTCATTAATCCCCGTTATAATAAAAATGTATAAATAGAAGGTACATGATTCTTACATTAGTATTTTATTTTTAACGTAATGGGGATTAATGAACTTTTTATTTCATTAATCCCCATTATTATAAGCTCCAATTGGCGTTAACGGGGATTAATGAACAAAAAGTTCACTAATCCCCGTTGACGGGGATTGTCAACGGGGATTAGTGGAATAAGCCTTTCTATGTATGATATATTTTTCGATTGTCTGTTGAGATTCAAAATTGGTGGACAACATGATATAAAGACCATATTTTAATGCTTATCTAATTTAATAAGAAATGGCATTCAATAACCTGTTAATTCTCTATTACAATAGAAATACGTATACCGCAGCCCAAATCAAGTGTCTTATTTTGTAAACAAATATGACCGTCTTTACCTGTTGTGATGTAACACTGAAGGAACTGATTGATTGAACCTGTTCATCATTGTGAAAATAAAGTGACCCGATCAAAATAATCTGAAAATAACCACGCAATAATCACAGAAAGTAGTGTAGTTTTTGTTTACAAAATAAGACACTTGATTTGGGCTTCAGTTTAATAGGGTACTTGATTTACCCAGCTGCTGAAAAGAGGAGAGTGGTGTTTTAATGCAGTGATGTATAAGGTGTCATTAGACACGTCATAATTACAAGATTGACATATAAAATACATTTAGGCAGATGTCACACCGCCAGCGATGAGCGAGTAGCGAGTAAAGCTATCAACTATGAAACGAGGGCGAGCATAGTTTTGTAGCTCGACTATCAGCTAGACTTGGGTAGTTCGCGAATGAAAGACACAAACTATATGGTTAAAAATAATATAAATACTATTAATAATAATATAAATAATATTTATAACCATATAAATTATATGGTTTATTTATATGTAGTTTATTTATACTCATCAATCATGTAAGTAAGTAGTTTATTCAAACTAAATTATTTTCATAACAATATCGTGTGTATTATTATCATGCTGTGTGTACTGTGTTTGGGTAACAATCTAGATTTAAACCACTGTTCTGTGGCCTGATTACTATGTATTGATTGTCACTTGTTATGTACACCTAAATAAATAAATAAATAAATAAATAAACGAAGTACTTCATCTACACTGAAGTAATATATCCTTCGTTATTTAGTATCAACCATATATTTAGCTCATCTAGTTCACTGACGATTCACGACAGGGAAAGAGAGGGAACGCTTCAGAACGCTTGAAGGATTCAACGAACTAGTGTTTCTAATGAGAGAGAAGCGTTGATATACGCGACCTGTGTGCCGGCGGTGTGAACAGTCGCCGATGAACTATTAATATATGCATCTCTTTTGTTTACACGGAATGTAGTATATATTGTACGTTTCTTGGGCGATAAAATAGCACATAGTTACTCGCTTACTCGCCGGCGGTGGAACATCTGCCTTAAGGCCGAAAAAGCAGTCGTTTTGTAATAATTAAATTTGTTTATTGAAAAGTTTGAATTGACGATTGAATTCAAATACCCTATTACAATATATTTTTTACATAATTTCTTTTTAAAAAGTCTATCAACTTTTAGAATTTCGCGTCGACATTTCGTTGCGTCACTAAATACAGTCATTTATATTAATAAGTAACAATATTGATTTTAAGGCCAACGAAAAGGAAAGTAGAAAGTAGCTGTTTTGATATTTTCTTGCATATGCGCTATGCGAAACGAAAATCTGAATGATAAATTGAGAAAAATTTCACGACCGGGATTCGAACCTGGGACCTCGCCTCCGTGGCACGCTCTATTCCAACAGAGTCGCCGTGATATAGTATTGCACAATTACTGGATAGATGTCGCTACCGTCCCTAAGACGAATATGGAGACAAAATTCACGACCTGGGCACGATGTCACGGTGGCTCTGTTGGAATAGAGCGTGCCACGAAGGCGAGGTCTCTGGTTCGAATTCCGGTCGTGATGAAATTTTTTCCCCATTTATCATTTATTTCTAGTTTCCCATTGGTTCCCCTTAATGGGCATTTAATAGAGCGACAGCAATCTTTAAAAGATATATAGTTTCTAATAAAACACGTACTTACTTTTTTATTATATTTAGAAAAAAATCATTCTTCGAACCTTTATGGCGAAAAATACTACTTTTTAATATGCAATAATATATAATACTTATAACTTGCTTTAAGTACAAAGTAAACTAGTAAAAAAACGTTCGCCTTTATAATTTTCTAGTAGGTATGTAAAAAGTTTAATAATATTAGAACATGATGAAAAAATTCTTGCCGTGGGCAGGACTTGAACCTTGACATTTTCATCATGTTCTAATTTATTCACCGAGCATGGATAATGCGTAATTAAAATTCCGTGTTTAATAATAATTACAAAATTAAAAAAAAAACCATTTTTTTAATCATTAACAAATTACAAATCGTGTTTGAATATTAGGTTAAAGTTAGAATATTGCAAATGACATTCGCAAGTCTACTGAAATTGATTCAGATTGAAAATGATTATTTAAAATAATATATTAAATATACATAATATACATAAATAAACAAATAAAAATATAGAATATAACATGATTTAGGATTTTAAACATTTTTTTTTTACAAAAAATATTTTTTTAAAGATCGCTGTCGCTTTCCGACTATAACTTGGGCTTTAAACACATCTGGCACTAAATATAACTAAATATCGAAACTAAAAGGTCAAGCTAGTCCTAGCTAACCGTTGAGCTGTCACTCAGAGTTATACCTATCACTTGAGATGACTCGGAAACTCGGATACTGTGTCTAAAATATGTATAAATGTTGGGAAAATACATTTACCTACATACACTTAGGTACTTCCTAAACTTAATGTTCTGAAATTACAAAATTTTAAACACAATAATCACTGTTTCAATATATACTTACAGCAAAATAAGTTTCCACAACACATACATAGATTTTCCGAGTACTAAAATTCTTATCTTCAAAGTACGAAAACTTTGCGATTGTCATTTAAAATTATAAGAAACAAAACGTTCCAAGCTGCCCAAATATGAATCTACCTTCCAAGTTACATCTTTCTGAACCAACCTCCAAGCTGCACACAAACATTCCGAATTTAAACCAACCTTCCGAGTTACTTTCCGTATTTAAACCGACCTTCCAAGTTAAGCTGCGTCCGATGCGACGTGTTACCGTGTTACGAAACACCGTAAGATCCGATTTTTGGGCGTGGCGTAACCATTTTCCTTTGTTTAATCGGTTACCAAAACATGTAACAGTGTTTCGTAACACTGTAACACGTCGCATACTCGCATCGGACGCAGCAAAACATTCGAAATTTATTCAGAGTCACACACAAGCTTAACGAATTCAATCCAACCATCCATTCCAAGTTAATGTAAAATAGTGTATGGTAAATCAATTCAAATAAATCAGTTACACACAGAATTTAAACCAACCTTCCAAGTTACTTTCCGAGTTAACCCAACCTTCCGAGTTCCTTTGCAATTTTGAACCAACCTTCCGAGTTCCCGCAAAACCTTCCGAGTGACAGCTCCAGACTTACATACAACTTAGACTGCAGTGTCGGGTTTTTTCTCCGGGTGTTTGGTGTCTCCATTGGAGATATATTCCCCGTGGTCGTGGGACGGGTTCTCGGCGCCCTTCACGTCCTCGTGTGACGGGAGGGGGGCCTCCGAGTCCACGCCGTCGGGGATGTCGGTGCGGTGGGAACGGCCTGCCGACACAACATGTAAGCGATCAAGAACCACCATGGTTTATGGTGCTAGGACCAATATAAGTAGGTTTTTGTGTTAGCACGTGTGGTGGAAGCGGGTTTGACTGCGGTGTTTGTTTCTAAGCTACGCTGGTAACGTGATTTACCATTGGCGCCGCCAATCTTAAAAAATTATATCTTCCAATATAATCATCATCATCATCATCAGTCTATTTATATTGCCCCACTGCTCGGGCACAGACCTTCCCTTACATCGAGGGAGCTCGGGCCATAATCCACCACGCGGGCCCAGTGCGGGTTGGCGGATTTCACATGCCTTAGATTTTTTTTTTTTTTTTTTCTACGACATGCAGGTTTCATCACGATGTTTTCCTTCACCGTTTTTGAGAGCACTCGGTAAATGTACGTAAGTTTTTCCATCGAAAAAACCGAGGATAACTCATTGGTACATGGCTGCCCTAGCTGCCAATATAATATTTTTATTAAAAAACCTATGACGCAAATCTTTATTAGGATAAATACTATTTTTCAATATACAATACATATCATAATTGCGACAAGCTAAGTTCACAAACATGCCAAAAACGGCCGTTTTTCACAATTATGCGAACTGCAACTTACCGATATTGAATCATGTTGATTAAAAAAAATATTAAAAAAATAGTATTTATCGTAATAAAGATTTGTTTCATAGATTTTTTAATAAAAATATTATATTGGAAGATATTATTTTTTTAAGATTGCTAATTGGCTCTTAACGAAGTGTGAAAGTAACGAAATACGGTTTAAGGGAAGTGGTTAAACTAGATAAATGAATAAATAAATATAAACTTGCTCTCCCTTTCACTCTTCGTTAAAAAAGGTTAAGATAGAAAGGGACTGGGGGGCCTAAACTATATATATAAATAAATATTTTGTAAATAGCGTTTTTAATCAAATTGATTAAATTGGAAGATATTATTTTTTCAAGATTGGCGGCGCTAGTTGGCTCATGGAAGGCCCTTAACTACTTATTTGAAAAAATACGTATTACCAACACCACAATACTACATAAAGCTACACTATGTGCGACACGTAGAATTTGCCCGGATTTGTTCGGTAGACAGTGCGTAAAACCTTTTATACAACGTGAAATGACATTGCCACATTTCAATGGAGCTTTGCCCCACCTACAAAACTACGAGACCATTGAAGCTGGCTATCATTTTGTTGGGGACTTATTACAGGTATTATCATAATCACAATCAGTAGGAGTTGCGAGAGTAGTAGAAAATGATAACAAAAACAATGAATAATTCGCTTCGATTTCATACTATTTTCTGAATTCTTAATTAAGCTGTCTTTTCGACTCGCAACTTGTACAAAACTTTATTTTAAACCAATATCTTGTTCATCATGCGGTTGAAGGTGGGGCAGAATCTGGTATTATCATTTTAGCGGTTGTTTTTCGGTAGTACAGAAGACATAGATAAGTAAACAGGGCGCCTCAATAAGGTTGATATTATCTCAAGAACTACTTTACTGAATTTAATAATTCTTTTACAGTTAAACAGTTTTAACTTTTATCTATCAAACAGTGAAAGAATTATTGCAATAGGTCAAGTAGTTTTTTAGAAAATCTCAACCTTAAAAACTCTCCTGTACACCTTTCTCTGTCTTCCACCGTACCTACCATAAGATCCATATTTAACTTTTCCGAGTCTTGAGTGTAATAATTTGTAAGTACTGTATTTGGGGTAATGTCATATTATTTTATTATTTCATTTCTTATTTAATTTTTGAATTTTAAATTACTATTATTTCGTTCCGTTCGCGGTGGAGAGGCTCTACAAAACAATTTATAGCTGACATTAGCCGTCGCCTTCGAGAGAGGGGTTGTGACTCTCGCCCCGGGTCCTACCCGTGGGGTGACCGCGACTTCCAATCGTTATCGCAATCACTTTCACTTTGACACATGGACGCTATACATTGCTGCTATGTTTTTTGCAAGTTGTAACAAACGACAACGAGAAGCAGCAATGACGTTCAAGTGTTAAAATGAAAACGATAACCACAACGATTGAAGTCGCGGTCACCCCCCTGGTGCAAAGGTTGCCCATAGCTATACAGCGCGGCAACGCGAGCGTTATGTGCAACTTTGCACCGGGTATGACAAGGGGCGGGTTATTGGATTAACGAACGTTCAAGGTAATTTAGTTATAAGTATTGTAAAAAAAAATTAACTGTACAGAATATGTTGTAAACCCGATATTTATCTAAAATACATAAGGTTAAAAGTTAACAGTCCATGATTTTATCCTTCACCAAGTATATAACATAACTATATAATGTTACGTTGAAATTGAAAATTAGCTACATCATCACCAATCACCGTCTATGTATTAATATATAATATGTATATAATATACCAAACGCCACAGGTATTAAATATTCCTACCATCAAAAATAAGTAACTATGAATGTTCCAAGATCCTCCACTTATAGGCCGATAGTCTCACACAGTATTAAGCATGAACTCGGCGTGAGATTGCACTTACGACTGTCAAAGTATGTAAACTGACAGTTGTAAGACAGAACTCACACTACATTCATATTCAAAACTGTCTATGTCTATTTATCCTTAGAGAAAACATCTTGGCATAAGTAAAAATTTAATAATAAAAAATGAAAATTTTGAATTCCGATCGATACTGCCACAATAACATGATTGAATTCGGTGTTGTTATGTTGGCTCATACAGGCTACACGTAATGATTTTGTTATGACAAAAAAAAATGCCTTTTTCTTTTAGAACTCATCTAAAGGATGAAACTAAAACTTTAACGTGAAACATTGTAGCCCTTCTCAATTCCCCAATATTTAGGGCTCATTATTTGATCGGAGTTGGACACAATAAGTTATAAAAGGCACTAAACGTATTTGTAATGTGAATTCAAAGACATTTTGGCCGATGGCATTGGGCCATGCCATAATAAATAATAAAAAAATCAATGATTTTTTTGACACATTAAAAGGATTTGACGTTTATCTATTGTACTCAAATAAGCAATAAGACAATCGCCATATTTATTGCCACTCTAGCGAAACGTCACTGACATACAATGACATCTTGAATCTCTCTCTCACACAATCTTTTTTTGTTTTCGTTGATTCTTCCCAGAGGGAAAGGCAAAGCCAACTAGGGCATACAGCCTGGTCTGATGTTAATAGAATGTCTGAATTCTTGTAAATACATACATATATACGAAGATAACCTAACCTAAACCTACGCACAACCCTCCCAAACTCAACTATTCTTGCAATCATCGAGTTATGCAAGGAAACCTTGCTACGAGCACAAAACTTCACAAACACGACTTCTTTCGAGCACTCCAACTAATAGAAACGTTCGCGGACATCTCCTGATTAACTTAACGTGATCATTAATCACTAAATACCACGGAAACTATTTAATTAGAATTTTCACAAAAAAGTAGCTAATGGCGTTTCGCGCGCTTAACAAGGAATCCTCACACAATCGCTTTACGTATAACATTCTTTATTTATAACAAATCAATAACATAAGACAGTTGTCATTTAAAAAAAATCCCTCAATATTTATTCATTTAGGTTGATATTTTTTTAAGCATTGTCTAAAATTAAAAAACAATCTTACACCTAACATAAATTCATGCAAACATGTTACGATTTTTCAAAATGCAATCATGCTTAGATTTTTAGAAAGAGATAGGCTTATTAGAAAGAAAAGAGGACAGAGAAAGACAGATATAACACCGACACATGCGTAAAACATTAAATTTATTAAAATCATGCATAAATTTTGTCATAAAAAAGGTTTTTTTTTCGTTCTTGATCGCTTAAAACATTGTTATGCGGCACAGTCATAAATATCGTACTTAAATTATCTAAATTTAATTAACAAATAATTTAAAATACTACACAATAATTACAAGCATAACTAACAATACAAAACACTGCCAAATTACACATAGTTTTATTAACAGCCAAACATTTTCTACGAAAATTTAAAACAAAAAAATTTGAAATTTCCAAACATTTTTACGAAAATTTTGAAAAAAATTAGGAATTTCCAAACATTTTCTACGAAAATTTTGAAAAAAAAGAAAATAGAAATTTTCTATTTCAACCTGAAATCTTCGGTCAATACACCAGATGGAGCCACCAATCTTTTAAAAATCATTTCTTCTAAAATAATAAGGTTATTTAAAAAACCTCAGCAATGCTATATCATCATCAGTCTATTTCTATGTCCCCACTGCTCGGGCACAGACCTTCCCTTACATCGAGGTAGCTGGGGCCAAGATCCAACACGTGGGCCCAATGCGGATTGGCGGATTTCACATGCCTTAGATTTTTTACTATTAGCACTCGGTATGTACGTAAGTTTTTCCGTCGAAAAAACCGAGGAGAACTCATTGGTACAGTATTTTTCTATTGATAGAAAAGTTTCGAAAAATAGCAAGATTTCGCAACAATGCTTTTTACTTAGATTTTCATAATTTTTACCTATCTCCGATGAGATTTTCTTTGATCATTTTCTAATAAGGCATATTTCATTAGAAATTACGATTTATTTTAAAAGTTTGATGGCTTATAATCCCTAAAAACAAAATTTCTATAAAACTGAATTCGAGAAAAGTGAAAAATTTATAAATGAAAAAAAAAATCTACTGACATTGGCTGGATTGCTTATGACACTTGCCATTAATTTAAAAAAAAAAGTATTTTTAAGAGGCATTTCAGTGCAAGCCTCAAACGTGACTAAAAATGAGTGATTTCTATTGAAAATAACTACTTAAAAGTAGTTTCAAAACGTTACCTATCGACCAGTCCGGAATCCTGCTAGAAAACCATCTTTCTTCATTAGTATGTATTTTTAATTAAAATAAGGAAATAAGGTAATTATTGGCATGCCTAAAATACTCGAAAAGCATATTTAAAAAGCTTGGATCAATAATTAATTCGTAATGCAACGGGGTTGTGAAATTAATTACGCAATTACATAGACTTTGAGGCAATTATTTATAAAAAAAATATTACTATTCCACTGGAGTTTTGACATAAAAAAGAGAAAATTAAAAAATTTAAATTAAATCACATAAGTACTTATATAGTATTTCGTTAATTTTACAAAAAAAATATTGGTATAACATAATATACCAGTATTTCTTTGAATAATGTGAAGTGTTCAGTTTTATAGGTTTTTTCTTGAATAAACAAAATCATATTTTGTAAAATACTGAATTATTTTCAAACTTCAAAAATTACTAAATCTCCAGTATTAAGTCTCATAACAAAATAGTCCAAGAGCTAGTGTACAATAAGTCTACACAAAAATCTGCCTCAAAGTCTACAACAAAAAAATTAAAACCTATAAGTATTACGTACCCGCAAAGCACCATCTGTCGGTCGCCTTCGCGAACACAGCGAGGAACACGGCGACCAGCAATACTAGGACTGCTACCACTATGCCCACTATGGCGCCCGTGTCTAACTCCACGCCTGTACGAAACAAAAATACACATGACAATGTTTTCTTTAGTTTATTTATGGGCTGTAGCTTGTCATTTGCCAACGTCGTGTTACAGAATATTCATAAAAAGATATCATAGTCGAACTCTTCCTCCAGAGGAGACGCAGAAGCGTCTCAAACCCTGGACGAAAGCTCATCAATCACGCTCTGTAGTGAATCTCACTCGAAACCGCAGATCTTGCACAAATCATCCGAAAAATCCAACATACTGTCATTCGCGAATATTTTCAGATTAATTTAACGTGATATTAAACACAAAACAAACACATTACACATTAAAATCAAAATTATCAACTGTCACTTTCCTTCAAAAATCCCTACATTACAATAATAATAACAGACTTTCTGTGATATAACTGTGGTGGCCAGATCGTTAAATTGTCCAATTGTCTATTCGCCACGTCATTCGCCAGATCATTGAATATAAAGCGATTTATGATATAACCAACTAAACTATTTCATGGGATGGCTACATTGAGTTTAGCCATCATATCGTGAAAAAGTTAAGTTTAATGTAAAATATTAGCAAAAATAATTACAGTAAAAAAAGCCTAGCTAATGGAATTACAATGAATATTATCTTTTTATTATCCTTAAGTTAAAAATATTACTTTACACATTCACAAACATGCCTACCTAATTCATATGCAAGAATAAACGCATTCTTACAAACAAAAGTTCACATGCAAAGGATTGTAACTCAAGATTAAATTGACTATCTTAAAGGAGAACGATTTTATTATTAAAAATAATAAAAATGTAAATTTTTCATGCCAAGACCTCCAAAAAACATTAATTTTAACTACAATACTTTAATTTTACCATTCATATTTTCATATCCTACGAAATTTATTAATTCAAACCGCTACACAACGAGTTATCTACAGAATGTAACGTAAAGGGTGTATGAAGCCGAAGGGAGGGTGCTCAGTATCGGCAACTGAACAACTTTTATTCTACGACTTTTCGATTTTCACGAATTTATTTTTGGTCTTTTTATACATTTCGTATCGGTCAGCTGATCGATTTGTATGATACATTAATTTATTTTTATTTTTTATTCGAAAAGTTGTTCAGTTACCGATACTAAACACCGTTCCTTCGGCTTCATATACCCTTTACGTTACACCCTGTATAATAGTAGGGTATTTGACTCAATTTCTTACAGCAACCAATAATTTAGAAGTCGATGTTAGATGTTTAATTAAATTTTTAGCAAAACGGCGGCGTAGTAGCCTCTGACGTCATATTGTCATTTAATATTTGGTGTCATCTCTTTTTAACACCTGTTTTCTAAAAGTCTGTTGCTGTTATTCATAAACCTAGTTAAACCTCAGTTCCCTTAAATCGTGTTGCTGTCCCTTTCACACTTCGTTAAAAAAGGTTACGGTAGAAAGGGACAGGCGGCCTAAACGGTGGCGTAACTTTAAATCACGTATATGAATGACAGCTTAAAACTTTTGCACATTTATTTTTTAATAACATAAGCTCGTAGCTATAAAAACTGCTAAAAGGTGGTTTAATTTGTAAGTTGTTGAACTCCAGCGAAAATCAATAAGTACTCAATATATTTATTGCATTCCATAAGTTATAATACAGATGTTCATATAATTAAAATTAAAAATGTTACAATGCTCTTTATGGACCTTGTTTAGGCACAGCAATACAAGAGAGACATTTATTGTTCAAATATAATGTAATTTGCAGTTATTAAGAAGTAGTAGGTAGTGATTGTTTATTATTATTTTTTCTCATTTAGAAATTCCTTACACCACAGCCTAATTTTAAAATGGTTTTATATGTCCGCAGTTATAAACGTGACTTAAGTCACGTTTATAACTGCGGACATATAAAACCATTTTATATTTCTCTACTATAGTCAAATACCCTACATTCCAAGTCTACATAAACTCAATGCAAGTTTCGGGCAGCAGGCTCCTAGACTATCATCCATAGACAACGCCTCTTACCGTAGACATCGATTACCAAAAACGAAGCTTTGCGCGCTGTTGGAATAACCAAATTGTTTATGAAATTGTTAACATTATGAAAAAAAACATGGGTCCTAAATGAAAAAAAAAGTTTTTAACCCTCTAGGCCAGTCTAGGCCCTTTAACTCTTACTTTTTAACCCCTAAAAGACCCTCGCCATTCCGTGGCACGCTCTATTCGCACAGAACCACCGTGACATAGTGCCCAGGTCGGGGGGGAGCCGATATAAATTACAGCTGTGTGTGAGAACAGGCAGTAGTACTCTCCTCTCCCCGCTCGCTCTCGCCTCATCGCCTTTCCAGTACCTAAGGACTTTGGGTGCTTTGCATTTCGCTGGATATTTTTTATAATCTCTAGGGAGGGGCAGCTGCCTACCTGGCCAAAGGGGGGCAGCAATGCGACGCCCTTGATTATTGTATAAAATAGTACCAAATGTGTCAAATAAATGAATGTTATTTCTTTACCTGCTGGCTCGTCCATGGTGCTGATCCTGACGGTGAGCTCCGTGTGGCCCAGGTTGTTGGTTAGACGCAGGTAGTACGTGCGGTCCACGTCCTCCTTGGACACGCGCGACAGGATCAGGGTCACGTTGTAGTAGCCCGCACCCTAAGGGAAAAATGGGGGATTGTAGGAAATTAAGGGGGGATGAATACTTTGCCTGATCAATGGAATATTAACCCAGAATGTCTCAAGGCATGGTATCGAGTGGGAATAAAACACAGAACCCCTTAAGACATCTTCCGGACTGGAAATTTAACCTATAACCCTGGTGGGTTATTACGCTTCTTTAGCCTTATTTTTCTTATTGTGCTACTAAAAATCTAGTGCCTTGGTAGGCACCTTGCCAACTAAGATCTAAGCTAGAAGGAGTTCTAGCTTAGATCTTAGTTGGTAAGGTGCCTACCAAGGCACTAGATTTTTAGTTAGAAAGGTGCCTTGATATCAAGGCACCTTTCTAACTAAAAATCTAACCTAAAACTCCTCAAGGCACCTTGTCCACTAGTAAAATAACTCAGAACCCCTTCAAGGCACTTTTCCAATTAAAAATCTTTACAAAGCACACATATTGATTATAATACTTTAAGTAAGTAAGCTTTTATTGAACCTTAGTATTAATATCTGATACCTAACTATTCAAAAAAAAAAAAACTGTTTCCAAAGTTTATATAGGCTATCAGCCTGCAAACTGTTGTAACTCACTATCATTTAGCTTAGGATTTAATGTACACTAAGTGTTAAATGTATTTAATTTATATTACGAAATAAAGATATTTTCAAAACAAACAAAAACAATTAAAAATCTAATCTAGAACCCATCAAGGCATCTTCCGGAGTGGAAATCTAACCTAGAACCCCTCAAGGCATCTTCCGGCGTGGGAATCTAACCCTAAGCCCTTCAAGGCACCTTGTCAACTGGTAATATAACCCAAAACTACTCAAGGCATCTTCCGGAGTGGAAATCTAACCTAGAACCCCTCAAGGCATCTTCCGGACTGGGAATCTAACCCAGAAACCCTCAAGACACTTTTCCAATTGGAAATCTAACCTAGAATCCTTCAAGGCACCTTCCTGACTGGGATTCGTTCGTTCTGTCTGCTGTGATGGCCCGAGCGCCTGTCCCGCGTTGATCCAAACTACAGACTAGGGTACGTAACGTAGACACAGACAACTGCCTACACCTCAGACAGAAACACCTTCCCGGTTGGGAATAGAACCCAAAACCCCTTCAAGGCACCTTCCCAAATAAAAATCTAACCTAAATATCAAGGCTCCTTGTCCATAGGTAAAATAACTCAGAACCCCTCAAGGCAACTAGAATTTGAACCTAGAATCCCTCAAGGCAGACACATTGGCGACTAATCTAAGTGCCTCTTACTTACCAGTGGCAATGGGTGCATCGCCGTGATCAGTCCATCGTTGGTCTGCTGCGAGGGTCCCAGCGCCTGGCCCGCGATGGTCCACTCGGCCTGCGGCGGCGGCGCGGCGCGCACGGTCACGTTGAGGCGACCCTCCACGCCCAGCGAGAGGCCGAAGATAGTGATGATTCCGGATTCACCGTCGGCGCGACGCGGCGGGTCTGGAGGACAGAACCGGTGATGTGAATATACAGCCTTCTTACCATGGACTCTAAGGCCCGTGTTAATAAATCACTCTCAGCTCAAAAGTCAATATTGAGAATGACCTCAAGATGGCGTTCCTATTAATAAACGTAACTTGTTTAGGAATCAGGTATCACGTGAGTAACGCCGTATTAATAAACAAAACTCAGTTCTCAAGAGAACTATCAAACTTGAGAACGTATTTGCTGATTGCAGGCGAACCGCTGCAAGGGATGCATAGATCTCAGGGTCGGAATAGGTGTCGCCTTAAGAGGTCTGCGTCCACCAGTGGGCTGACACGGGCGGATGATGATAAAGTTGCATTACAAGTACCAGGAGCCCATGACTAGCCCGGAGTCTCACTATGTCTCACCCGCTGTGTCCACTCGGTCAGGAGCCCCGGCTCTGTATGTCGCATCCCCAGTACCAGGGCACTTTGAGCCGCCTGGAGTCTCATTAGCCCGATACCGCGTGTATCTGTGGGGCGAGTGCGGCGCGAGCATCAATGGAATGCTACGGGCTGCTGCTGTCCTAGTACTCACAGTGCACAGTGAGCTGCCTGGCGGCCTGCCCCGGTGTCTGCAGCGCGACGTGCGCCGCCTGGCAGGACAGTCTCCGACCCTCGTCTTCAGCAGTCAGCGTGCGACTGAGGTTTTGCTTGACGGTCTCCAGGTCACTGCCAGGCTCGGACTCCAAGACAGGCTGGTGGATACCCTCGGTGATCAACTCGTCGTCTGGAAACAAGAGGATATTGATGGATTTTAGGCGGTTATACCTACGCAAGGCGACAGGTTCGGTCCTAATGACATGATTTATCTCATTCATTCATAAATTCACGCCCGATTCGCGTAAAGGCAGGCAGAGACGATGGACTACCATCTGCTGCGATCCAGGCATACAACATTCATCAATCTCTTCATGCACGCTCTTCGGTTATTTATTTATTTATCAGATAATCTTACAGCATTTAAGTACATAATGATAACATTAAATTTAAAATAGTGCATGCCAAAACAAGATTACACATATTGTAACAAAGAAAGACTACATAAGTCGGCGTAAAGAAAATTGCAAAATAAAATACTTACATATTTAAGAATTTACAAACAAACAAAAAAAGAATATATGAAAATAATACATATGGACGGCCTAATACTTACAATATACGAATGCTCTTTTTTCTTGTAACAAAGCCTAGCCTAACCCAAATAAAAAGGCATGGCCACTGAAATATAATAATAATTACATTAAATAGACAATATGCACATGTGTGTGTGTGTGTGTGTGTGTGTGTTTGTGAGGGTGCCTGAGGGTGTGTGTGTTTCATAAACAGTTATCCATCGAACATTAGTCATCGCTGCTTTGCAGCATGTCAGCTATCTCTTTCCTAAAAGTATTTAATTTGAGGTAAAATATATCAATGTCCAGAAAACGGTTAATGGATGATTTTACACTCTGCATACTCACACAGGAAAAAAATCAAAGGGATTTCCATACAGCCATGTTATTATGTAGTATTTTTTAATGTAATGATAAAACGAACATGATGAGATGAAAGTCATTGCAAAGCCAGTCTGAATTTTACATCAGCTACGATGCGCGGAATCCACTAAATTCCGAAGTTTTCAATACGTCACGAGCTTATGATTTTTACGCCACTATATCATTTCTTTACAAAACTATAAAATTTAAAAGATTTATATCGACACTTACCCAAAAACCAGGTAATATTAGCAGCTGGCCGGCCATTCGCACTGACGCACTGCGCCATGTAGTGGTCACCTTCTTTGAAGATCGACTGTTCTGGCGCGTACAACACCGGCGGCGACGGTGCTCCTGCGAAAAAGATCTGATGATGAATCAGGACAAGTCAACGGAACTCCTTAACGGTAAGGAGTTGGTATACCAAGTTAGGGCTTATTTTTGTCAGGATGAGAAGCAGCTTCCACATACTTAGAGACATTTACGGTATTACGATAAAAAAATCATTAGTATGATTTTTTTTCGATTTCTTTTCGAGGATTTGGGTACATTTACCGAATGCTCTAAAAACATCGTAAAGAAACCACCAACGTGTAATTCTAGTGTTGGATCATGTCTCGACTCTCGAGCTTTCTAGAACGTCGTCCCAACAGTAGGGTGGTAACGAAGTGTGTTGCAGTTGCTGGAACGGTACCATTCAATTAGACTATGAAACTATTTTTATACGGTTTTGTTTTTTTCTATTAGTGTGTCCATCGAATAAAGAAGTCTCATTGTCGTGTCATCGCTCACGCCGCGCCGGGGGCGACACGCACCGCGCGCCGCAGCACATGCTGAGCTGGCCTCATTTGTCACTGCACTGCCCACAGACCACTTACCCCATATACATGAAATCGGTACAAATTTGCAAGCGAAAAATTCTGTCAAACGATGAGCGCAATAGGCAGTCCGTGTCAATATCTCAAGGTTACGCGTGTCGCGAAGCAATTTTGCGCTCATGTGCGTGCGGGCAGAAACGGGCGCCCTCCTGTTACAGGTCTATGGGGCAAGTGGTCTGTGACACTGCCGATGCCGCGCCAAACGATTATTGTTTATGTATTGTATATAGCTAACTGGTGTTATGTGCATGATGAATAAATCTTTCTTTCTTCTTTAAGTGACCAGAATCCTCCTCGTTTCTCGTCTTCAAGTCTTATCATCTTCAAGTAATTTAATATTACAAGTGACTCACTGGCTACCACCAGACGCATGGTCCCCGTGAGCTCGATGGCGCCGGACGGCGGGGGCAGGGTGCACGTCACGGGCCCGTTCCACTCCTCCTTGATGTTCCGGATGCGCGCGCCGCACTCGCCTTGCTGGAATGAGGGAAGGAATTCAGGATTATTATTTATTACTTAAAAGCTCGGTGGCTCAGTGGTTGGGTCAATGGACTTGCGATACGGAGGTCCCAGGTTCGATTCCCAGCCAGGGCAGCCATGTACCAATGAGTTCATCATCATCATCATCAGCCCGTATCAGTCCACTGCTGGACGTAGGCCTCTCCCAAAGCGCGCCAATCAACCCTACTCTCGGCCCTCTGCATCCAGTCCCTGCCAGCCATTTTGCGACCAATGAGTTAGCCTCGGGTTTTTCGACGGAAAAACTTACATACTTTAGGAGTCCATTGCTCAACCTCCATAAAGTATTCTCAGCGCTGAGGATTGTCCTCAACAGCAGGTGCAGTCTCGGCATGTGCAAAACAGCGCCTGGAGACTCGATCTTGTGTCCTTCACATTACAGAACCTATCAGAACCTGTCAGGACCTATCCCGGTTCTGACAGTTCTGGTCTTTTTGTCCACTCGACCATCGGCCGAGATTTGTGTGGTCGAGCTCTCACCTAAGTCGTCGATACAGCGTACCATCGATATAGCGTACTGTCGATGTAGCGTACTGTCGATACAGCGTACCATCGATATAGCGTACTGTCGATGTAGCGACTTTCGATGTCGTGAACTGGACCCAGGACAGGAGTCCATTAAGAAACTAAATAAACACCAACTTACCCCCAGCCCCTTGCCGGCGTACACGACCTCCCCGACCAGATCATCCGGTCGCAGTCGGTACGGCACTCCACCCACGGTCATTCTGAAACGGACAAGAAACAGGAGTCACTAGAATACAGGGTTTCACAGTTCAGTGTAATAGGGATGAGCTTGCTGTCACTGTCACACAATAGGGCCCCGGCACCAGCATATGTATGACCGGTAGACGAGAAGAGCATGGAGACGTCATCATCATCCCTCCAGTCCCCTGCTGCCCTGGTACCTCGCCCGGAGCCGGTCTTCGCGCCGCACTCGCCCCACAGACACACGCGGCGCCGGGATAATGAGACTCCAGGCGGCTCATAGTGTCCTGGTACTGGGGAGCGACTCTAAGAGGCGGGGCCTCGGACCGAGTGGACACAGCGGGTGTGGAGTGAGACATAGTGACACTCCAGGCGGCTCATAGTGCCCTGGTACTGGGGGGCGACTCTAAGAGCCGGGGCTTCGGACCGAGTGGACACAGCGGGTGTGGAGTGAGACATAGTGAGACTCCAGGCGGCTCATAGTGCCCTGGTACTGGGGGGCGACTCTAAGAGTCGGGGCTTCGGACCGAGTGGACACAGCGGGTGTGGAGTGAGACATAGTGAGACTCCAGGCGGCTCATAGTGCCCTGGTACTGGGGGGCGACTCTAAGAGCCGGGGCTTCGGACCGAGTGATACAGTGGAGTGAGACATAGTGAGACTCCAGGCGGCTCATAGTGCCCTGGTACTGGGGGTGGGACTTACAGAGCTGGGGCTTCGGACCGAGTGAGCACAGTAGTGAGTGAGACATGTTGAGACTCCTGGCTAGTCATGGGCTCCTGGTACTTGGAAGGCAACATCATCATCATCAGCCCGTGTCAGTCTACTGTTGAACGTAGGCCTCTCGCCTCTCAGCCTTTTGCCTCCAGTCTCTGCCAGCCTTGCGCAGGTCCCTAAATCTTGCCGGTGGTGGGGTGGTATGTCATGGCGTCACTTACCGACACGAGTCGATGGGGTAGGGCACCTTGCAGAGCACGGTGAGCTCTCCCCCCGCGCGCTCCACGGCCCGCTGGGGATATATCTCCACGCGCTGCTCGCCTGCGAACAATGCAAAAGATACCTAATGAATATGACTGATAAAATTGAATTTTAATTGTTTAACTAATGTTGCGGTGTCCTTACAAGGTTTATGTGAGCACTGCTTGGACTATAATAACCATGTTATCACATAAAACTAAGAATAAATGAATTATTATAGGTGCGGTGGAACACAGAGAAAGGTGTACAGGAGAGTTTTTAAGGTTGAGATTATCTCATAAACTATTTGACCTATTGCAAGAATAATTTCACTGTTAGATAGATAAAAGTTAAAACTATGTAACTGTAAAATAATTATTAAATTCGGTCCAGTAGTTTTTGAGAAAATCTCAACTTTACTAAGGCCCCCTGTATACTATTGTTCGTGAACAATTTTTGTTTTAGTTGCAATTGGCTTTTTGAATCAATTTTCAACATGTCATCTATATTGGAGAGAATTCCTCCTATTAAGTACTGCCAGTTACTGAAATCCGTTCGTAATAAGTCGTAAAAGACGCACTGAACGGCTTAAAGCCGGTCGCAAGCGGATGGAAGCGGATCAAACCGGATCTGACCGGCGCAAAGCGGTTCCCAGCGAGCTCTGTGTGATTTGAAACGATTTGTACGTGCGGTGCTTTGGCAGGATATAGCGAGTGATTAGAGAATTGGGTTAGTATCGACTAGCCTTTTTGCAAGTCTAAAGGCATTTTTAACAAGTACCATATAGGTTTTGAGTTTTTTTGCGTTTTCATACAAATATGCGCCAAAATTCGCTACATACAATCATATATTTTGATTGTGTTAACGTAGAAGGTTCATTTTTCACGGCTGCGTAAGGTTGCAGACCTGAGTATTTGGTATTAATTTCAACGTTTTTGAGATATAGGTCTTGACAGACAGACGGACAACAAAGTGATCCTGGGTTTCTCTTTTCCTTTTGAGGCACTGAACCCTAAAAACGACTGAATCATTACTTTGTTTAAATTAGTATATCCTCTGTCCCTCCTCCACTCCCGCCGAATCTACCGACACCTCATATGTTACATCCATCCAGCCGTGCGGGCTGCGGGGCGGGACTAAGACTTAGACATACATACTTAGGTTAGAAACATGATTTAACGATGACGCGCTCCAATTTTTACTCAGTTTTTATTTATTTTATTAATGGACTCTACAGTTCGTCATTTGCCTTCATGTTAGTCTTCTATCTTCCCCCAGAGGAGACGCCGTAGCGTCGTCACTCTGGACGAAGCAGCTCGACAGTCACGTTCACTCCCGAGCTTGTAGCGGGACTCTTGATAAAAGCTTGAAACTTCAGATCTTGCATAAATAGTCCAATAACTTCACCGTACTGTCATTCGCGAACATTTTCTGATTAATTTAACGTGATATTAAACACAAAATAACCACTGTAGACATTAAAATTTGAATTTAGGCTGCTACGAGAGCTATTTACCACGGTAAAATCTCTAATTCCCGCGGTAAACTCAGAAATAAACAAAGCGGAAAGCGGACTATTTTCCATAACCACGGAAACTATGAACTTTTACAAATTTTCATTGCACAACAGTTTTGTTGCAAATAAAAAGCTCTTCCTGAACTCCGCGGTCCAACTGATGATCGAGTAGTTTCCGGGTTTGAGAGTTTTCCGGAGTTCCGAGTTTCCGGGCGTCGGAACGGACGAATTTATACGGTAAAGTTCATAGTTGCTCTTTACAAAGTTTCGCTTTAAATATTGTTCGGTATTAAGTTTCTAGTTTATGTGGTATTTTATTCGTTTATACATTATCTTACGAAAGCTGGGCTTTTTGAAAATGGCGGGAGACGACGGTTGCAAAATTATTTGATAATTTTTGTTTTAATGTCTACAGTGAGTGTTTTGTGTTTAATATCACGTTAAATTAATCAGAAAATGTTCGCGAATGACAGTATGGTGAATTTA
This sequence comes from Tachystola acroxantha, assembly GCA_963506565.1. Lineage (NCBI taxonomy): Eukaryota > Metazoa > Arthropoda > Insecta > Lepidoptera > Oecophoridae > Tachystola > Tachystola acroxantha. The sequence continues at coordinate 6,532,337 of OY735897.1, forward strand.
TTGGATAATTTGAGCAAGATCTGAAGTTTCAAGCTTCTATCAAGAGTCCCGCTACAAGCTCGGGAGTGAGCGTGAGTGTGGACCCACCAAGCAAATATTGTACAAGGGGTGTGTACTTTATTTTGATACAATTTAGCGTTTACATAATTATTGGCCACAGTTTAGCATACTTATTTTTGCGATTTAAAGTTGTTACATGAATTTGAATTTTAAGGATGTTTCTATGTTATTACTCATGACTGTACACATGTTAAGTGAGTGCAAATGTTCGCCAACAAATTGTTATGCAATTTGGCGAAGCTTAGAACTAAGTAAAATGTGTAAAATTATTGTTGAGTAAATAAATTAAAATAAAAAAATGTAACCTTGGAAACCCCTCATTCTGACACATACATCTTTTCTGCAGTCGTTTAACAGACTCAACTAGCCGTAGGTAATAAGTCCCGAATGTATCCCCACGAGCCGGCCCCGAAGACGAATCTAGACCAATTGCTGAAAAACCCGTCGTATGACTTCATGCCAATCAAGACGTGTTTACTCGCGGGAGAACAGAGACAGACGTAGAGACGATGTTAGTACTACAATTGACAAAGTCTAAAAAAAATTACCCCCCCTTTATTAGTTATTATGAGCTCGGTGGCTCAGTGGTTGGGTCAATGGACTTGCAATATGGAGGTCCCAGGTTCGATTCTCAGCTAGGGCAGCCAAGTACCAATGAGTTATCCACGGTTTTTTCGACGGAAAAACTTACGTACATTTACCGAGTGCTCTCAAAACGGTGAAGGAAAACATCGTGATGAAACCTGCATGTCGTAGAAGAAGAAAAAAATCTAAGGCATCTGCCAACCCGCACTGGGCCCGCGTGGTGGATCATGGCCCGAGCTCCCTCGATGTAAGGGAAGGTCTGTGCCCGAGCAGTGGGGCAATATAAATAGACTGATGATGATGATGATTAGTTATTTTTATGAAAATATAGGTAAAATAAAGGGACACATATTTTTACTTTTATTAAAATAACGTCGTTTACATTATTTAAAAATTAAGTTAAGATTGTGAAAATTAAAAAGGGCGTAAGTGACGATGACGTATTTTAAATACATAGAGAGGTACCAAAATCGGTGAATATCGGCGGTTTTTAACAAAATTGTGGATGTCAAAATTCCAGAAATTATAACAAATTTCCAGAAGCCATTTGCAATGAACAAAATAATAACAAGTTTGGCATTCTTTTAAAACAGTTCCTCATACAGAATATACTCTAGATGAATATTTCAATTGTGACAAATCTACTTAATTATCACTATTACCTACTCGCTACCGGTTAACATAGATCTACTAACCTTGTGACTAAACTATTTTATGCGATTTAACTTCAATCTGATTCAATTTATTGTAATTTATAATTAGTGCGATTTAACTTCAGTTTAATTTATTAATTGTAATTTACCTATATTGAATTTGGAATGAGAAAATTGATAATAAAATGTAAAACTATGATATTAAGTTGTAGTGCCCTTACAGGGTTCATGTGAGAGTCAATACTAATGTAACAAACACCATGCCACAATGAAGCAATAAAATAATTTGATTATTTGAAAATTTCACGACGTTGACAGATAAGATAAATAGTCTTTACTAGCTTCTGGATTATAAATTATAGCCTATGTGTTATACTGAATTATTGTAAAGTTTCATTAAAATCCACTCAGTAGTAGCGTAGTAGCATTCACCTTGATAAAGACCGTCGAAATCGGTCGAAACTGTCGGCTTCAACAATATATGTGATATCCGTTTATATATAATATTTTTAAATATTATAAGTTATTATGCACCTTTGCATCGGGAACGATCAGAGGGGGCTTATTCGATTAAGTTTTTTTTAATATTATTATTATTATTTTGGCATACTCTAAGCTGTTGTAAACTGTCTAAGTAGTTTAATTTCTTATAATATTTTTTAATAATGCTTCAATTTCGTTTTAATTTTTTCAACAAAAAAAAATACTTATCTAATGTTATGTTCCCAAAACTTGTTAGCGTAATAAGTCTCTAGGTGTCTCGCTGTTCCCATCCCGCTTGGAATTGTCGCCTAGATTAGAAGCTATGGAGCTGCACTTATTAAATATACGAGACGAGACGCCCGCCGCGTCACTTCGAGACGTGGTAGGTACCGACAGAGATACAGGGGGCCTCAATAAGGTTGAGATTTGCTCAAAAACTACTGGATCGAATTTAATAATTCTTTTACAGTTACATAGTTTTAACTTTTATCTATCAAACAGTGATAGAATTATTGCAATAGGTCAAGTAGTTTTCGAGAAAATCTCAACCTTAAAAACTCTACTGTACACCTTTCTCTGTGTTCCACCGTACAATAAAATGTATTTGAATTTGAATTAATTCGAGTTATTCTACTCTATAAACTCTGATATTTGAAGTAATCCTTAAGCACTACATATTATCACTCCCTTATTTCAAATAAATTATTTACGCTTTCAATATTATGACGTTATATGCTTATTATAGGCTCTCGAACTCAGTTTCGGTTCAGGCCGTAGTTTCAAACGCATGGCAGCCGAAAACCGAAACCCGTTATTTGGCTGAAACTAGGTCGGAACCGAAACCGAAAGTTCGGTCGGACAATAATTTTTTTATTCCTGTAAGTATATAAAGTTTCATTCGGTCCACGTTTTAAACTGAAATGTCAGTAAGCCTTGGGATATTTCCAATAGCGTAGCAATAAGGCTTTTAGGTGCATATTGGGCTCGTCCCGCAGTACAGTCGGCAGCACGCAATGGTAACACTTGCAGCACGATTCCAACTCTTATGACGCAGACATTAGACTAGTTGACAAGTATCGAAAATTAAATGTTTCTCATTATTATTACAAAATAGACACAAATTCTTGGTCAACTGTGAAATCAAAATTGAAATTAGTTGAAACATGAAGCAACTACAGGCATTTAGACAGGTTGTGTTAGAGAGAGACGGAAACAGTACACGACGTATTGTGGCTGTGACGTCATAGCGTGGTAGCGCCATACAAACTTCATACTAAAGACCGTTTTGCTAAAAAGAGATGGAGCCCCACCACTTGACTTAACCGCTTAATATCTTCGGTATTAGTTGAGATATCGCAAAACTGATTTCACAGTTCTCTTCAGCAGGATCTTGAGAGTTGAGTGATGCTATAAAACAGTCAACTAGCCTATAAGAACGGTCCAAAGTGTTACACTTGATGCGCTGTCGCCTGTACCCAGCTAGCGGGCTCAGCCTAAAAGCCTTCGCCTGTAGCGAGCGAAAGCCTCACTACATATACAGGGTGGTAAAGTGTATATCGAAGCCCAAATCAAGTGTCTTATTTTGTAAACAAATATGATCGTCTAATTACCTGTTGTGATGTAACACTGAAGGAACTGATTGATGGAACCTGTTCATCATTGTGACAAATAAAGTGATCCGATCTAATAATGTGAAAATAACTTTGAAATAAGCACAGAAAAGTTTAAAATATTAGTAGTTTTAATTGCAGAACGGGGCTGGCATAGCACCTTAAATAAATAATCAACAATTCCATCAACAGTTGGTTGCCTGGAAGTAATCGCTTTTAGCGATAAGGCCGCCAAAATTGTACATATTGTTTTGTATTTCTGTATTGTAATTGTTTGTGTCTTTTATGTACAATAAAGTGTATTTGAATTGAATAATCACACCATATGAAATCCACAAACTACGTCAATATCCAAAACTATCTGTAAATACAGACCACAAAAAACTACATCACGTATTGGTCTGCAGTAGTTATTTTGTGTTTAATATCACGTTAAATTAACCAGAAAATGTTCGCGAATGACAGTACGGTGAATTTATTGGATTATTTACGCAAGATCTGAAGTTTCAAGCTTTTATCAAGAGTCCCCGCTACAAGCTCGGGAGTGAGCGTGACTGTCGAGCTGCTTCGTCCAGAGTGATGACGCTACGGCGACTCCTCTGGATGAAGACATGAAGACGCGGCTACCCAGGGTGATGACGCTACTGCGACTCCTCTGGAGGAAGATAGAAGACTATTGAGTTTTCTGTAACATGACATTGGCAAATGACGAACTGTCGAGTCCATTAATAAAATAAATAATAACTATCCGTAACCACAGACCACACAAACACTTCATGTATTGCACATCTGCACAGTAAGTGGCTATTGTGACACATGTGAATGGTTTCCATACAATAGGGCTTAAAAAAAACTGCTACCGCCCTGCATTTGGCAGCTAGGGGATCATACGACCCCTGTGTGGTATGAACCAATAATAATTGTTGTTAGCCATAAAACTAGTTTAACTGTCGGTCTAATTGGCGACTTCAACAATATAAGTGAGTGATATCCGTTTATATATAATAATTTGTAGTAATGGCTCGCTATAGTTTTAATTCTAAAATTGTTTAGCCTCGTTTAAGATTTAACAAACATAAATTATTTATATAAAAAAAACCGGTCCATTGCGAGTCGGCACGGGCCTTGAGGGTTCCGCGCAACGCAACTTAATCCCGACACTTTGCTCTGACGAGAAGATACAACTAGATTTAATGGGTATATTATTTTGCGATCGGCAAAGATAAGTTTGTACTTAAATCGAGTTTATATTTTTGTTAGAGCAATAATACGGGGTTAAGTTACTTTGCGCGGAAGCCTCGGGGCGCGAGGCAGACTCACTCTTGACCGGTTTAATATTATTATTATAACAATTAAAACAGTGACACCTTTCGTCAAATAATCATCTATTCCAGCAATCTGCCCTCAAAAAAATAATACACAATAAATAAACAGTAATTCGTATTATTTTTTTGACAGGTGGCCCTCTACAACGGCTCTGTACATCCGTTTCCTGTGAACACCCCTGCAAGCCAACCGTGCACAATGTATGTATGTACATCACATTTGAGTAGTTATATCTTATTTGTCAATCATTGTTTATTTGTAAAATGAACAAATGAATAAGTACTATGACGACTTTGGAAAATGTAAGTGTTTTCAAAGTCAAATCTCTTTATTCCAAATATGTACACAACGTGCTTACGTTGTGTACGGTCGAAGACAGAGAAAGGTGTACAGGAGAGTTGTTAAGGTTGAGATTTTCTGAAAAACTGTTTGACCGATTGTAAAAATTCTCTCACTGTTAGATAAAAGTTAAAGTGTTAGAACATGGCTAGAAACATTAAAACGATGTATTCAACTGTATGCTCAATTTATTATATTATTACAGAAAAATGTTCACCACAGAGTAAACCAATAAACAAACTCGTAACCTAGGCAACCATCAAATCGACCATGTAGGTCTCATTCTGCTAAAACCTCAACATACAACTATGTAACTGTAAAATAATTATTAAATTCGGTTCAGTAGTTCTTGAGAAAATATCAACCTTATTGAGACCACCTGTATAGTTATCTCTGTCTTCGACTGTGCATATTTGGAAGTCAACAATTTTTTTTAAATTTACGTTTACACCAATAATTTTAATAAAAAACAGATATTTTTACATTTATTCGTTATCTTGTACAACTTGCGGTTGATGGTGGGGCAGAATCTGGCATTGTCATTTAATTTGCAAGAAAAAGGCCAACGCTGAGAAGAACAAGTGGCAAAAAACTTTACTTTGACTAAGCCACCGATTTTTAAAATTATATATAAATAAAGTAATTAACATGTTAACCGACTTCAAACACTAGAGGTTCTGCATCCCCCAAAGCACAAATCTCCTGAATAAAGATTCGTCAGTGACTCATCCCAAATACAAATATGCAAAACTACCCTTTGAAGTTTGCTTAATATTTGTACCCCTACCATTGGTGTCCATTGAAGTGGTATTACGAGAGCTGAGCCCAGCGCTAACCGCTAAGCCCTTTTGCGGTCGCCGCGGGCTTCAGAGAGATCGGGGACAGCTGTCGTAACGACTGTCGTTACGATATTAATGACACCGCTCGTCGAAAAGTATTAATATCGTATAGCAAACAAAAAGAGATAAGTATACAGGGGGTCTCAATAAGGTTGAGATTTTCTCAAAAACTATTGGACCGAATTTCGTAATTCTTTTACAGTTACATACAAATACAAAATACAAATACAAAATCATTTATTTAAACCAACAGAGTTGTATAGATACAAAAATATACACATTTATATAGACATAAATATTCCAGATTATTACTTATATAATTTTTTTATGTTTATGATTGCCTAGTCTGTCTGTACCTATTCCACATTGACTATCTCCTGGCACCCGCACTGGCCATACAGCCGTCACGCAGCGTACCAGTTAGGTTTAACTTTTATCTATCTAACAGTGAAAGAATTATTGCAATAGGTCAAGTAGTTTTTGAGATAATCGCAACCTTAAAAACTCTCCTGTACACCTTTCTCTGTGTTCCATCGTACCTGTTATAATTTTATTTCCAAATAGAATATTTTTATTTTGTGCTTATATTTCTCCAAATTCTATACTTACAACTGTCTATAAAAACATTTGTAAGTATAGTGTTGGCTAGATATAGGTAAGTATTTATAATGTAAGTATTTGTTTTTTAATATGTCATAATTGTTTTTATAAACAGTTGTAAGTATAGAACTTGTTATAATTTATATTTGTATATCCGCCAGAAGACAAACGTGGTTGACATTGCTCATAGAATCAGCAAACTGAAGTGTCAGTGTGCTGGTCACTGTCGTAGAACCGATAACCGATGGGGGAGACGAGTTCTCGAATGGAGGCCACGAACGGGTACACGTAGCGTGGGACCAGATGGAGGGATGACCTTCGCAAGATGGCTGGCAGGGACTGGATGCAGAGGGCCGAGAGTAGGGTTGAGTGGCGCGCTTGGGGAGAGACCCAGTCCAGCAGTGGACTGATACGGGCTGATGATGAATGAATGTTATAATTTGTATTTTATATGTCGTATTAGTGTCGTTTGCAATTTCATATGTTTAACTCACAAGTTCGTATAACAGAAACTATTCTAATATGTATGTACGTATTTATATAATTTATCCCTTGCGAAAGCAGATATTATTTAGGATTTAAACGATTTATACGATTACAAAGCTACGTAAGATAATTATTATCTTTGAGGCTAGTTTATATTGTGATTGACGATTGTGAAGACTTTTAAATATATGCCACATAATAGTCTTTCGCACATAGTACTGTTACGAATATGCAGACAAAGAAAAATGGTAATTTCTACCTTGTCACGTATTGCTATAATTTCTAATTATTTTTGGCATTTTAATGGGTTTATATCATACCAGCGGGTTTACTCTCACCTCTTATAGCGATCGGGTTTAGGTTCTAAACTGACAGTTTGCTACAACTACGTAACGAGAGTAACCCTGTTGGTAAAATATGGAACTATCATCACTTACCCACTGCTGAGGCACATGAAAGGTTGTCTGGAAGAGATCGCTTTAAGCGATAAGACCGCCAATTGTGATACTAACTGTATTAGCATATTTCTTTTGTGTAATTCCTTTTGCTTTGCAATAAAGAATATTTATCTTATCTTATGATTAAATTAACAAAAAGTCAAACCTAGTGATTAAGAACATAGTATAAGTATCCGATACTAACACAAAATGTCTTAAAGTGGTTCTAGATTTTTTTTTGTGAACCTATAAATTGTCCCACTGCTGGGCAAAGGTCTCCCCCCTCCTCTTCCATCCATCCCTGTCCTGAGCCTCTTCCAGCCACCCATCCCTTCTTCTAGAAATAGACGTTCATGGACAGTGGCGGCATATGCCGTACTTTGAGTGTTCGGAAAATGACAGTACGGCGTATGACGTAGTATTGTGATGCATTTAAAAAGACACAACGGCATCTCCCGCGGCGTCGTAGGCGGTTTTCTTTGTGGAGCGGTCCCACTGTCATTCCGTGTAGAAAATAGGTATGTGTACTGTCAAAATGAAGGTTGTAGGTACATTTTTGTCGGTCTTGACACGCACACACCCAGAATCCCCCACGGCTATGACAGTAGTTGAGAATTTTCACTGTCATTTCGTAATTTCTACTGTCCATGAACGTGTTAAAGAGGCTGTAACGACAGTTGTTACTATACAAGCCCCCAACTCGCCCGGTAGCTCTGCGGCACCCTTTCTCCTGCGCAATCCCGTTCGCTCGCGGCGAGTCACGCTCGCGATAAGCCGATCTTTATTGCGAAAAGTGGGTTTTTATTATACCCTTATGTGACATAATATGAGATGAGTAGTACGGACGAACATACAAAGGATTAGATTGGCATAGTGGTTAATTCTGACTGCGGAATGTCGATGTTCAAAATACCGATGAACGGTATACCGAAAGCTTACATGAGTTCGAATTACGTGAGTTCGAAAGTACGTAATACCGAATGTCTGAATATCGAATGTTCGCTATCGCGATGTACGGAATAACGAATGTATGCGTCGGCCACTAAGTCGAATCGTAAACACAGCTGTCCCTGTCGTTCATATGCTACATCACGACTCCTCGACTACTTACACAATAGACATGAAATAGAAGACTTGTAAATGGGTTTGTTTGTAAAACAGATAGGCACATGTTTGTATAAATAACTGTTAGTGTTCCGAATATGTAAAAATAAAAAATAAAATCGAAGCGAAACATTCTGTCACCGATGAGCGCATAGAGACGAAGCGGGGGCCAGGGGGGCCGTATTACAGAGCTGCGTCCATGTCAGTAATATCTCTATGTGTCACGTGTCGCTAGGCAATGCTGCGCTCATGTGCGGGCAGACACGGGCCCCTCCTGCTACAGGGATAGGGGGGAAGTGGGCTGTGACCTATCCGGAACCAGAAGACTACAGGCTCCTTCTCAGGAGCTGCATAATGACCTATTGAGTTATATCTTTAGGGAGGAGGAAGGAGCATAAAGGAAAGGGGAGAGCACAAAAGATCTCAACAATGAGTCGAATGCCAGTCGACAAATGGCAATTGCCAGTTGTCAATTGCCATGGCACCCTGTCAGGATAAAACAGAATAGGATAGAATACTCGTAAGAGGCACTAAGACCCGTATTAATAAATCACTCTACTGAAGTAATCCTGTAATAGTTCATGGTAAGGGGCAGGTCTGACGAAAAAAAGAACTATGAATATAATGAACGGGCCTAAAGAAGTATGAATGAGAGTGTATGGGACTGGAGTCACAGAACACTATTACCCTGACGGGAAGAATGCCAGCTTCATACAAAGAAAATGCATACACGGCGCGACACTAGTGATTCAGTTCTGACCCATAGCGAAAAGGAGGGTTATTAAAGCGGGAGATTTCAAATTTTATTTGATCCTGGACTGGAATCACAGAGAAAGCTTCTTTGTGGTGGGTGACATTGCAATAAAGAGGTAATATGATTCTGAATCTGACCCGGAAACATTATCCTCCTTGCAGGTTCTAAAGGTATAATAAATGTACCGTTCATTAGTGAAAGGCAAAAGAAAGGCATTAAAGTAAGGCGAAAGTAGTCCTTAGTGCAACCGGTTGTTTCGGCATCCGAAACCGAAAGACCTAAGACCGGTGCATCCAGATTCCAGCGGCGGTCTCGTTTGGCTGAATCCAATTACGACAACCACCAGGCAGGGGAATGGAACGCCCTGCCGGCGTCGGTGTTTCCAGACACTTATAACCTTGGGATCTTTAAGGCAAGAGTGAATAGGCATTTACTGGACCCGCGTGCTTCATCATCGGCCTCATCGTCACGCACCATCAGGTGATATCGGGGCCAAACGCGGGTTTAGTTAATCAATAATAATAAATAAAAAAAACATCCAAGGACCCCCTACCTCGGTGCGCTAGTAACTACTGTCGTAACAACGTTATTTTTATTTACTATTTTGGGAAGACTATATAAGAGTTAAAACTATAGTGAGCCATTACTACAAATTATTATATATAAACGGATCATCATCATCAGTCTATTTATATCGCCCCACTGCTCGGGCACAGACCTTCCCTTACATCGAGGGAGCTCGGGCCATAATCCACCACGCGGGCCCAGTGCGGGTTGGCGGATTTCACATGCCTTAGAGTTTTTCTTCTTCTACGACATGCAGGTTTCATCACGATGTTTTCCTTCACCGTTTTGAGAGCACTCGGTAAATGTACGTAAGTTTTTCCGTCGAAAAAACCGGGGATAACTCATTGGTACATGGCTGCCCTGGCTGAGAATCGAACCTGGGACCTCCATATTGCAAGTCCATTGACCCAACCACTGAGCCACCGAGCTCTTATAAACGGATATCACTCACTTATATTGTTAAAGTCGGAATTAGACCGATAGTTTCGACCGATTTCGACGCGGGCATGGCGCGCTCATCTTGAAAAAGACCGTCGAAATCGGTCGAAACTGTCGGTCTAATTGCCGACTTTAACAATGTAAGTGAGTGATATCCGTTTATATATAATAATTAATATATAAGAGTATAAAAATGTATTTGTTTATATCATATAAGTATAGTACAAAAGTTGAGTTAGCCTATAAGTAAGGCATTGTATATGCATGTTAGTGAAATAAGTATGTGAACATCTGTATTATAACTTATGGAATGCAATAAATATATTGAATTGAATTGAATAAGAACTTTAACTCTGTTCATTACGGTGTCTTGTTGCCTTCCTATATAAATAAATAAAAATAAAATAAATAAAAAAGACTAATGGCTACACAGTGTGCTCGGTGGCTCAGTGGTTGGGTCAATGGACTTGCGATACAGAGGTCCTAGGTTCGATTCCCAGCCAGGGCAGCCATGTACCAATGAGTTATCCTCGTGTTTTTTCAATGGAAAAACTTACGTACATTTACCGAGTGCTCTCAAAACGGTGAAGGAAAAACATCGTGATGAAACCTGCATGCCGTAGAAGAAAAAAAACTAAGGCATGTGAAATCCAATCCGCAGTGGGTCCGCGTGGTGGATCATGGCCCCAGCTCCCTCGATGTAAGGGAAGGTCTGTGCCCGAGCAGTTTCATTCATCACGATGTTTTGAAAGCATCCAGTAAATGTATGTAATTTTTTCCTCTGAAGAAAAAAAACTAGTACAATTCAATGCCTAGCCGGAAAATTAGATATTATATTTCGTAAATATTTCGACAGCAAACTTATCCCTTTGAAGCGACCTCTTCCAGTCAATAAACCAATAGCAAACACGAGCTCACAGAAACCAATTCCTGGCCGGAAACGCGGGAGTCTTGCACCAAGCACCAAGACGTCATAATAAATAACGTTGCACCGGAAATGGAGGCTGTGCACCAGACTGGGGGTGGCAAGGGAGCGGTGCTATGGAGCGGAATCAATCGCTTCCGGTGTGCGGAAGGCATTAAGTGATACGATCGATTCTGTTGGCATCTTGGGACGATAGAAAGTGATTTTAGCCGAATCATCGTCATCAGTCCACTGCTGGACTGGGCCTCTCCCAAAGCGCGCCACTCAACCCTCGGCCCTCTGCATCCAGTCCCTGCCAGCCACCTTGCGAAGGTCATCCCTCCATCTGGTCTGGGGGCGTCCCACACTTCGTGTACCCGTTCGTGGCCTCCATTCGAGAACTCGTCTCCCCCATCGGTCATCGGTTCTACGAAAATCAAAAAGTCGTAGAGCCAAAGTTGTTCAGTTACCGATACTGAACACCCTCCCTTCGGCTTCATATACCCTTTACGTTACACCCTGTATATATATTTACTTTCTTTTTCGTAGGTAAGTATGCCATTTTGAATACAATGAACTTGTTTCAATATTTTTAATCAAAAAATATGTATACAAATTAAAATAAAATTAAACCAAAATTGAGAACCTTCTTGCAGTCGGTTTATTTTTTTATTTATTTAAGTTTTTACACATTGTGTACAAAAAGCGAGCTTAATGCCTTGCGGCATTATCTACCAGCTGACCTTTGGGCATGCGGAGAAAGCAGAGGCAGGTGTAATAATAATAAGATAAGTTAACACAATTTAAACCAAAAATAATTCTCACGTAAGGTTAAAACATACTTATTATAGATAACAAAACAACATACTTACAAATTATTTAATTTTATATGAATTTACTCGTTACTATTACTGGACGAGATCTCCCCAGCTGGTAAGCCTGCCTCCTCCTGGCCTCATCCTGCCGGCTACAGACGCCATTACGGCTCAAAGAAGCGGGAACAAGCATAATTTATAGCTTCATTTTGCCTCACATTACACCGAACACTAATCGTAATAGACTCGTAAAAGTTTATTTTTAAATGAAACACAAAGGTCAATTTTAGAATTAAAACTATAGTGAGCCATTACTACAAATTATTATATATAAACGGATATCACTCACTTATATTGTTGAAGTCGGCAATTAAACCGACAGTTTCGACCGATTTCGACGGCTTTTTTCAAGGTGAGCGCGACACGCCCAAAAAATAAAGAGCTCTTTATTGCAAGTAAGCACGTTGCGTACATTTTTGCACGTCAACATATTTTTGGAATTTACATTTACACTTTGCAAGGAAAAGCCAACGCTGAGGAGAAGTGGCAAAAAACTTTTAGCAGCACATCTTTTAAAATAATAACAATTCATTACATAATACTGCAGAGTAATCTCTATATGACATTGGCAAATGACTAACTGTCGAATCCATCATATGTATTTGTAATATTTTTTTTAAATTCCATTAATAGATTCCTTGAAAAGCGCGCCAAACGTCATTAGCTACTTTTTGTGAAAATTCTAATTAAATAGTTTCCGTGGTATTTAGTGATTAATGATCGCGTTAAGTTGATCAGGAGATGTCCGCGAACGTTTCTATTAATAGGAGTGCTCGAAAGAAGTCGTGTTTGTGAAGTTTTGTGCTCTTAGCAAGGATTCCTTGCATAACTCGATGATTGCGAGGATCGTTGAGTTTGGGAGAGTTGTGCGTAGGTTTAGGTTAGGTTATCTTCGTATATATGAAAGTATTTATAAGAATTCAGACATTCTATTAACATCAGACCAGGCTGTATGCTCTAATTGGCTCTGCCTTTATCCGGGAAGAATTTTACAAACAACAAAACAAATTAATAAGTGTAGGTATGTTACAATCCGGTGTGACAGTCGGCCCGACTCCACATCACAATGAATCCTAATTTATAACTTGCGGGAAATGGAAAAAATTGGTCGGCGGCTAATTCTCATTTGGCGGACCCGGTTTGTTTCAATTCCAGTAACGTCTGTCTTTATATTCATTAGCTTCACGCCATGCGTTTACAGAATATTACTTAAACGATGATAAGCATGAACGCCAAGTTTATATTGTTAATAACAAGAATTATGTAATTAACTATACCGCAACCCAAATCAAGTGTCTTATTTTGTAAACAAATCATCATCATCATCAGTCTATTTATATTGCCCCACTGCTCGGGCACAGACCTTCCCTTACATCGAGGGAGCTGGGGCCATGATCCACCACGCGGGCACACTGCGGGTTGCCGGATTTCGCATGCCTGAGAATTTTTTCTTCTACGGCATGCAGGTTTCGTCACGATGTTTTCCTTCACCGTTTTGAGAGCACTCGGTAAATGTACGTAAGTTTGTCTGTCGAAAAAACCGAGGCTAACTCATTGGTAGGCTGCCCTGGCTGGGAATCGAACCTGGGACCTCCGTATCGCAAGTCCATTGACCCAACCATTGAGCCACCGAGCTCTCTATTTTGTAAACAAATATGAACGTCAAATATAGATAAAGTCAAAGTCAAATTTCTTTATTGCAAGTAAGCACGTTGTGTACATTTTTGCACGTCAATATATTTTTTGAATTTACATTTACACCACTTTGCAAGAAAAAGCCAACGCTGAGGAGAAAAAGTGGCAAAAAACTCTCAGCAACACATCTTTTAAAATAATGATAATACAATTACTTAATGACTATATAGGTACATAACTATTACTATTGTTAGTAACTTTATCCCTCATGCGGACCCGGCGACACACACCATGCATGTTCATCGTCTAATCACCTGTTGTGATGTAACACTGAAGGAACTGATTGATTGAACCTGTTCATCATTGTGACAAATAAAGTGATCCGATCTAATAATGTGACAATATGCAATAATCACAGAACAGCTTAAAATGTTAGCAGGTTCTTGTTTACAAAATAAGACACTTGATTTCGGCTTCGTTATTAAGTAAATGAATTGTTATTATTGTAAAAGATGTGCTGCTGAGAGTTTTTTGCCACTTGCTCTCCTCAGCGTTGGCTATTCCTTGCAAAGTGGTGTAAATGTAAATTCAAAAAATATGTTGACGTGCAAAAATGTACACAACGTGCTTACTTGCAATAAAGAGATTTGACTTTGACATGAAACAAAAAAAGCTTAAAACTCGTTACATTTCTAAATAACTACCAAACGATTCCAAATATTACGTAACATTGAATTATAAAAAACCACAATTGGACGCGATTTCCCAAAGCCGTCGAGATCCATTATGTGTGGGTGTGGCAACGCTTGGCCTACTTCGCAGGAAAGAGGTTATGTTGCGGGCCGGCGCGTGCGCCTTTGTTAGGTACACTTACACCGGTACTTACACTAAGTACATACTTTACTTACAACGACCTAACGCTACCAAATGTAAAATACCATGTAATTTATGATACACTAGTATTAATAGTCTGAGCTCAAACCCGCCCTCAAGAGCAAATTCAGCTGACACACTCTCAAGACGTGATCACTATCTCAAGTATGCCATTTATTAATAAACCAATCTCGAGGGCGTATGCATGGACTCGACAGTTCGTTCATTTGCGAATTTCATGTTACAGAATATTCAAGATATCATAGTCTTCTCTCTTCCTCCCGAGGAGTAGCCGTGGCGTCGTCACTCTGGACGAAGCAGCTCCACACTCACGACCACTCCCGAGCTCTTGATTTTAGCACGAAACTTCAGATCTTGCACAAATAATCCAATAAATTCACCATACTGTCATTCCCGAACATTTTCTGATTAATTTAACGTGATATTAAACACAAAACAACGACTGTAGACTCAAAAGTAAAATCAAAATTTTCAAATAATTTTGTAACCGTCAAAGTCTCGAAGTTCCAAAGCTCATATCCACTCTGTATCTCTCGAATAGACCCTAGTGCGAAGTGGCCAAAGTGTCATAATAAGTTATGAGCAAACCCTTGGGGATACTCCGTAAGTCTAAGTGGAACAAGTCTCGGACAACTTGAGGAAGAGGCGTAGTTATAAACGGGAATAACTGAGCCACAGTATACGCAATAGACAGTGGTTTATGTTACTTTAAATTCACTTTACTCATACTATCTGATTTTCAAATGCATGTAACTATGTTATTTTTCAACTGAGTATTTACAAACTTGTGTCTAATAAATAAGTTAACTATCTATACTTGTAATAAAACTGTAAAAAGTTAAGTCTGTCAATTGGATATTTTTTGAAATTGGATCGATACTGATGCCAAAACGCAAATTTTTAGAATTCTTGTCTGACTGTGTCGGACATCACGCCAAACCTACTGGAAGGATTGTGATGGGACTTTCACTAGAGATAGTTCCAATATCCGGACAGCACATAGGCTATAAGCCATTGCGGTATGTGATGTGGAACCACGGGACCAGGGAGGAAGAAGTGCCTCCCAGTACATTGAAAGTACTTCGTGGAGGTATATAGTAAACAGCGACTTCTACGCTTACGAAGCTGCGGGTCCAGCTAGTTTAAAATAAAAGCTGCGTTACTGTTATCTCCCGACTGTGTCCCGAACTCCCGAAGTTTCATACAATACAAGGCGCTAGTTGGAGACGAAGTAGTGTGAAGGCAGCGACACTGCATTTAATTTCCGGCGGAACTATCCTTTAGCGGTTGTCATGGCAACGATGAGAGTGCCTTCAAGTAAGAAACATGTAGATAGTACATTGACATTTGATTTTTTTGTTTCAATTCTTCTAGCAATAATGAAATTTAAAGCCATTTGACTATAGGGGCTGAGATTGGTGGCAAAAGTCGTGCTTCATCACCTTTTACCCGACTACGTAAGAAGGAGGGATCAAACAATTTATTTGGCAATAATGGCAATTATAATTGGAATATAGATTATTATAAACGGATATCACTCACTTATATTGTTGAAGTCGGCAATTAGACCGACAGTCGAAAAAATCGTTCGAAATCGGTCGAATCTGTCGGTCTAATTGCAGACTTCAACAATACAAGTGAGTGATATCCGTTTATATATAATAATTTGTTGTAATATGGATATTAATTAATTATTTCGTCATTGTAGCTGTACTTATGTTTTCCGAATAAAATAAAATAAGTATTAATGTAAGTATGTTTCATTTTACTTCTATTCTAGTAGCTTTAACTAAAGTCAAAATGTCTAGTTTCAAACAGCTATTTATAGAAATAATAGCAATTGTACCAGTACCTAAACTTCAGTTTGTTCTAGTTCAATTGTATCAAATTGAAATTCCATATCGTCTACACATTTATGATCAAATTGTAATTACTTGAAATGGGTCGAATAGTTTCCTTTGAAAAGGGTCCCAGCCTCCCCCTGTTACAGAGTGTTATGTAACATTACGTAACGTTACATAACGGGTTACTGTGACAGCAGCGCCTGGCGTAATATTATAGCAGTATCTCATATTTGTGGTTTTGATATTGGAAATGTTGCTAACTACTGTAATTACTGTGAATGCAATTGGAGAGATCTGTTAGTGATAAATGTTGTTTAAAGTGCTTGCTTATTTAATTTTTTGCGTCTTGTTTATTTAGATTTACAAATAGACTCGACATTTTTGATATTTGCGTACTTTTTGGTTTGTTACTTTTGCAATAAACAATATTTATCTTAACTAATTGTTTTCATAAAGATAACGTCATTCTAATTTTGTATTGAAGAACTTTTAAGCAGAGGTTGAAGTTGAAGCTTACTACTGTATTTAATTCAAACGGATAACACTCACTTTTTTCGTGGAAACTAATATTTAGACACAGTTTTGACCGATTACAACTTGAACCTCGGCTCAAAAATTCTTTCAGATACTATTCTTTCCGTTACATTATCTGTATAGGTACATAATATAATTTCTGGTTAGTTAAATGACTCATATTAACGTATAAAATATGTGTGTCTGTCTGTCATCACGAGATCTACATAACAAATGGTGTGCATCGCGCATCGATACGCCGGACGTGACTCGCTGTGGACGTCGATATAATTATATCGATAAGTGGAGCGAGTCGGCGCAACACTCGGGCGCGGAGTGGAGCAAAGCTGTTTATACTCCGGACTTTTGAAAATGGAATGTGACGGTTACAAAAATATTTGATAATTTTGATTTTATTGTCAAAAAGTGGTGGTTTTGTGTTTGATATCACGTTAAATTAATCAGAAAATGTTCGCGAATGACAGTATGGTGAAGTTATTGGATTATTTATGTAAGATCTGAAGTTTCAAGCTTTTATCAAGAGTTCCTGCTACAAGCTCGGGAGTGAACGTGACTGTCGAGCTGCTTCGTCCAGAGTGATGACGCTACGGCGACTCCTCGGGATGAAGACATGAAGACGCGGCTACCCAGGGTGAAGACGCTACTGCGACTCCCCTGGAGGAAGATAGAAGGCTATTAAATGTATTGATTTTTCTGTAACATGACATTGGCAAATGATGAACTGTCGAGTACATCAATAAAATAAAGAAATTATATAGCGCGACAAGGATCTTTTGAAGGATGACATTAAAAGGGGGCGCTGTTCGCAACGAAAGGTAACTTTTTACGAGATGGTGGTGTTAGTTCCGATTTTTGCCGCATGCCAATACACCCTTGTCGCATTCTAACAGCAATGAAACGTCAAAGGTGTGTCCCTTTCTATTTTAACCTTTTTTTGACGAAGTGTGAAAGTAGCAACACGATTTAAGGAAAGGTTTAACTAGGTTTATGAATAACAGCATAAGAGTATAGTTTGCTTTGGTGACATCACGTGAGAATAGCTGCCCGCAATTGAGGTCGTCTTAACTATCAATTACGGGTCTAATGGAGATAATTGTCGTGGCCAATTTGTGCCACTTCAATGGACAGTGACAGTCACTGGCACGAGACACTAGATTTGGGTTTATTTAAAAAAAAATTAATCAATCTCTAAACCTCTTTAATAATAGTTAATCTTTTCTTTCGGTGTATTAAGACGAGATCGCGTTACCAGAAATAAAAAAATACTGCTTAAATATTCAGTCAGTCACGATCGGGATTCGAACCAGGGATATCAGCATTCTGGGGCACGCTCTATAGAGCTACCGTGACTCGTTGTCGGGTCGGCGAAATCTTTCTGCATATTCGTCTTAGGGACGATTACCTAGTAGTCTTATTAATTAGTCTTAAGAAATATGGAGAAAGATTTCGCGGATCCTATTCTGAGTCCCGGTAGTTCTGTTGAAATAGAGCGTGCTTAGGTATTAAAAATAAACGGTAATAAAGATAATAAAATGACATTGCCACATTTCAATGGAGCTTTGCCCCACCTACAAAACTACGTGACCATTTAAGCTGTACCTATCATTTTGTTGGGGACTTATTACAGGTTTCATATTGCATAATCATAATCAGTATCATTTTCTACTACTCTCGCAACTCCTATAGAAGAATAACAAAAACAATGAATAATTCGCTTCGATTTCTTACTATTTTCTGAATTCCTAATTAAGCTGTTATTTCGACTCCCTAGATGTACAAAATTTTATTTTAAACCAATAATTTTAATTTAAAACAGAGATATTTTTACATTTATTCGTTATCTTGTACGGTCGAAGACAGAGAAAGGTGTACAGGAGAGTTTTTAAGGTTGAGATTTTCTCAAAAGCTACTTGACCTATTGCAATGATTCTTTCACTGTTAGATAGATAAAAGTTAAAACTATGTAACTGTAAAAGAAATACTAAATTCGGTCCAGTAGTTTTCGAGAAAATCTCAACCTTATTGAGGCCCCCTGTATACTTATCTCTGTCTTTGACTGTACATAAAACATTTCATTTCTTTTTTATTTTATATTGTACCTTTTTGAAATAAACAAAGTATCATTAAAAAAAAATCATTTCTTATTATAGAATTCTTTCGCAAAGCGGATGGATATGCGTGACAAATTCAAACCGTACTTATTTACAACTTACTAGATCATCTCTAGCTCACATCGTAGTCTAGATCTAGATCTAGACTGTATTCACCACAGCACAGTACCTGCGAACAAACCAAATCACACAATTAGCCAAGTATACAAACAGCCAACAAACTTACGACTAACTTCATTCCAACTTGATTCACTGTAACTTGAACAAAGCGAGTCGCGACTTCATTGCTATAAATGCCTGTCTGGAGCTTCAGTATACAGGGTGTAACATAAAGGGTATATGAAGCCGAAGGGAGGGTGTTCAGTATCGGTAACTGAACAACTTTTGTTCTAAGAATTTTCGAATAAAAAATAAAAACAAATTAATGTCTCATACGACAGTATGAGACATTAATGACAGCAAAAGAGTCGCGTCCCTGATGCGCCGGGTTCGCGGCAGCCCTCACAGCATCCTGAAGGGCATTGCGGATACCAGGGCCAGTCCTCTGAGCCACTGGGTGCACTGACATGTCCCGGGGTCTCGGACCTAAGTCGCATGTCATAATGTAATACTCCTCGTGTAGACATAGTTTTAAGTACTTACTAACACTTATATGGTCTTTGTGACTGCAATAAATCATTTGAATTGAATCATACAAATCGATCAGCTGACCGGTACGAAATGTATGTCAAAAAATAAATTCGCCAAAATCGAAATGTCGTAGAACAAAAGTTGTTCAGTTAGCGATACTGAACACCCTCCCTTCGGCTTCATATACCCTTTACGTTACACCCTGTATATAAACACAGGTCACCCTACTTCGGGAGCCAGGGTTTATATAAAATCGTGTTATTTATCATTCTGATTCTATTGTACTTGTACGGTGGACGTCAGAGAAAGGTGTACAGGAGAGTTTTTAAGGTTGAGTTTATCTCATTTTGACTGGCACTCTACGAGACGGCTAAATAGCCAGTGTAGGTGTCAGGAACTAGGTAAGATGAATGGATGCACCTTTTACTATGTATAAATGAATATTGCTATAGTATTTAAGTTATTTATCTAAGTATCTATGTATACATAAATAGCGCTATAGTATCTAAGTTATTTATCTAAGTATATTTAAAAGTAGTATTGTTTTATATAGACTGCGTACATTACCTAAGTGTAGTATCTATGTATCAGTTTGGTGTAAATAAATGAATTTGAATTTTGAATCTCAAAAACTACTTGACCTATTGCAAGAATTCTTTCACTGTTACATAGATAAAAGTTAAAACTACGTAGGTACTGTAAAAGAATTATTAAATTCGGTCCAGTAGTTTTTGAGAAAATCTCAACCTTATCGAGGCCCCTTGTAAATAAACCGAAGACAACTCATTGGTACAGTCGACAGCAGATCAATGGTAACAGTTGCAGTACGATTTCAAGTCTTAATAATAAGAACTGTCAAAAGTAAAAAGTGTTACCAGTGATCTGCTGTCGACTGTACGTGGCTGCCCTGGCCGGGATCGAACCTGGGACCTCCGTATCTAAGCCCAATGACACAAACCAGCTCCAAGAAACTGTACTATCCAAAATATTGTCCAATCACAATAATGAATGACTAAAACTGATCTGTCACTGTCAATAAGTATTGACAGCTTATAATTGATCATTTATCAATTTATTCAAAGGATGAAATGATCGATGAGTTGATTAACTGATTACTAGGGGCGATGGGGCAGTGGATAAGAGTGGATTGGAGGGTACTCGGTTCGATGTCCATGTATGAACATTTTTTTTTCACACTCCTTAAAAATAAACCACAATCCTGACTATTATTCCTTGTGCTATAAGGTCCAGAGCTCTGGAAGATTTCTAACACTTTTTAAAATTAGATTATGAATTATAAGCCATTTATTTAATGAAAATTCATGTCATTTGTGATAATTAGATGGCCGACATCATATTGTCCGCGAACATTTTCTGATTAATTTAACGTGATATCAAACACAAAACAACCACTTTAGACAATAAAATCAAAATTATCAAATGATTTTGCAACCGTCACTTGCCGCCATTTCTAAAAGTCCCATATAAATAATGACCGAGTCTCTGAAGGTTTGTTCATTCATTCATAAGCTCACGCGAACGCAGTGACGATAAACTTCCATCTGCTGCGTTCCTGGCATACAATAGCACACATAGAGATCTTGGCATACAATAGCACACATATCCTGGCATACAATAGCGCACATATCCTGGCATACAACAGCACACATATCCTGGCATACAATAGCGCACTTATCCTGGCATACAATAGCACACATATCCTGGCATACAATAGCACACTTATCCTGGCATACAATAGCACACATATCCTGGCATACAATAGCACACATATCCTGGCATACAATAGCACACATATCCTGGCATACAATAGCACACATATCCTGGCATACAATAGCACACATATCCTGGCATACAATAGCACACATATCCTGGCATACAATACCACACATATCCTGGCATACAATACCACACATATCCTGGCATTCAATACCACACATATCCTGGCATACAATAACACACATATCCTGGCATACAATAAATCCTGAAGGTTTATAAATAGAGTCCATACAAGCCTCTCCTGTAGTCTCAATTAGTCCGTCAGTGAGAGCTAGACTTGTAGAAAGCACTAACCGGTACAGAGATGGGCGAAAGTGATAACGGCCGCTCGCGCTGGGTAGAGTGGTTATGAACGGACAGACAGACATATAATGCGATAGCTAATCATGATAAGGGAACACCTGCCATAAGGCTGGATACTCGTAACAAGCAAATGACATTGCCACATTTTAATGGAGCTTTGCCCCACCTACAAAACTAAGAGACCATTGAAGCTGTACAGTCGAAGACAGAGATAAGTATACAGGGGGCCTCAATAAGGTTGAAATTTTCTCAAAAACTACTGGACCGAATTTAATAATTCTTTTACAGTTACATAGGTTTAACTTTTATCTATGAAACAGTGAAAGAATTTTTGCAATAGGTCAAGTAGTTTTTGAGAAAATCTCAACCTTAAAAACTCTCCTGTACACCTTTCTCTGTGTTCCACTGTACCTATCATTTTGTTGGGGACCTATTACAGGTTTCATATTGCATAATCACAATCAGTAGGAGTTGCGAGAGTAGTAGAAAATGATAACAAAGACATTGAATAATTCGCTTCGATTTCTTACGATTTTCTGAATTCTTAATTAAGCTGTTTTTTTCGAATCGCAACTTGTACAAAACTTCATTTTAAACCAATAATTTTAATAAAAAACGGAGATATTTTTACATTTATTCGTTATCTTGTTCATCATGCGGTTGATGGTGGGGCAGAATCTGGCATTGTCATTTATTGTATGTATATTATGTACCTGGCTGTTTTCCCTACACATTCGCTGTTAACATAAACGTAACTTAAAAGTTATTCCACGGTTTATGCTACGGTCTCTTTCCAACTTAAAGTTGTTTAACAAAGTGTGAAAGTGACGCGAGTGAGGTAAGATAGGTTTATGGCTAACAGACCATTGGGATTAGCCATAAACCTGATTTAAAAAGTTATTAACCGTTGGTTAAAAGCTATATTGTCTTTGTAACTTCATTTTGTTTGAGTGTGGTAGGGCTGCCAGCTGTCAAACTCGAGCGCGAGACAGAAGATGTTCCGCAGCGGCGGAGTGAAGAGCACGGCACAGTGACTCCATATTTGTATTTTTATTGATTTTGAATGAATTTTGGCAGGGAAATTAAAATACGTCAATAAAAATCAGATTTTTTAAAACAAGCTCTCGTAATTATAACACCCTACATTTTGATATATATTTCAAATGAATAACTATTTCGGTTTAGACATAATTTTAATTTTAAAAGACATGGAATGTATGTTTGCGATTTTTTCTATCGAGCGAAGTTTGTCCAATCGTGTATCGGTATTCATCAGTCCCTAAATAGACACACCAAGATTGCTAAGTATATTTTTTTCAGACGTTTAATTTTAGTAGTTAGTGCCGTAGCCTTCGTAGAAAAACTAAAAATACGCGCATACGAGAGGCCTACGTCCAGCAGTGGACTGATACGGGCTGATGATGAAATAAATATATACCTAAGTGTCTTTTGAAGAAGCTTCCGCATATAAGTGAATTTACACTAAAAGCAAAAGCTATTCAACAACTAGTTTTCTATGTTAATCCCATACTGTCCTAGTGAGTGTCCCGAACCCGGTCCCAGTCCCCGGGCACTTAAGTCCGTCACTCGAGCGAGTACAGTCGTGCCTAAAAGCGTTTCCCTGTAGCCCTCAGGTGCTCTCGTTAAATTTAACGAGCGCTCAAACTTACAGAAAGAACTCTGCACTCGCCTGTACTTAGTGGACGAATTGTATCGTAGTTGTGGTATAACACTTTTGTGCGACACTGTTCGCTCTAACACAAAGAGATATAGGAGAGATAGACTCTTTATTGTACAGTCGAAGACAGAGATAAGTATACAGGGGGCCCCAATAAGGTTGAGATTTTCTCAAAAACTACTGGACCGAATTTAATAATTCTTTTACAGTTACATAGTTTTCACTTTTATCTATCTAACAGTCAAAGAATTTTTGCAATAGGTAAAGTAGTTTTTGAGAAAATCTCAACCTTAAAAACTCTCCTGTACACCTTTCTCTGTGTTCCACCGTACAAAAATATTACATTACACGATTTGTTACAAAATATATTATTGTTTCATATATATATTTAGCATTTGGGAAGCTACGTCATACCTTCTCGTCGTCAATACCACAATGCCTAAAAACTAAGGTCTTCAACCAGTGCGTCCTGCCAGTGATGACCTACGGAGCCGAAGCGTGGACATTGACGGTGAGACTGGCACACAAGTTCAAAGTCAGCGAGCTATGGAAAGAGCTATGCTTGGCATTCTCTGTTAGATAGAATAAGAAACGAGTATATCCGCCAGAAGACAAAAGTGGTTGACATTGCTCATAGAATCAGTGAACTGAAGTGTCAGTGGGCTGGCCACTGTCGTAGAACCGATAGCCGATGGGGGAGACGAGTTCTCGAATGGAGGCCACGAACGGGTACACGTAGTGTGGGACCAGATGGAGTGATGACCTTCGCAAGGTGGCTGGCAGGGACTGGATGCAGAGATCCGAGAGTAGGGTTGAGTGGCGCGCTTTGGGAGAGGCCTGCGTCCAGCAGTGGACTGATACGGGCTGATGATGATGATGATGAAGAAGTCGAATCGATCGCTTTTCAAACAATTCCTACTGCTAATTAGACATAGTAACAATAGCTAGTAAGCTCAGCAACTCAAGTTACCGTAACAAACTTAGCCGTGGCGAGGTACTAACTAATAGTTGGTGGTTATCTTGCCTGAAGGGTTGGGCTCTAACTTTCAGACTGTCTAGTCTTACGAGATACCTTCAGACAGTTGATCCACTGCCGGCGAGTAAGCGAGTAACAGTCGAAGACAGAGATAAGTATACAGGGGGCCTCAATAAGGTTGAGATTCTCTCAAAAACTACTGTTCTCTGTCTTCCACCGTACATTAGATACGACATTCCGTGTGAAGAAAAGAGACACAGCGAGACTCGCTCAGCGATGAAATTCAGCTGATACACTCTCAAGACGTGATCACCATCTCAAGTATGTCATTTATTAATAAACTAATCTTGAGGGCGTATCACGTGATGTCTTTCTCAAGTCGCGGTTCGCCTGCAATCAGCAAATACATTCTCCAGTGTGAGTTTGACAGTTGAACTGAGTTTTGTTTATTACTACGGCGTTACTCACGTGATATCTGATTCCTAAACGCGTACTTAAGTTACGTTTATTAATAGGGACGCCATCTTGAGGTTGTTCTCAAGATTGACTTTTGAGCTGAGAGTGATTTATTAATGCGGGCCTAAGAGACTGCACAAAAAAACTGGAGGAGGCCTATGTCGAAAGACAGTGAAGAGCATGGAAAATAGTATTAAAATTTTAGTTAAAAATCAAATATAATATAATTTATAGTAATAATTTGAATTGTAAGTAATGCATGTAATTCATAATAAAAGCTTTTTTTTTGAGACAGGACGCAGAAGGCCTAGAGTTGAATTGAGTAGCTTTGGGAGAGGCCTATGTATGAATCCAGCCCAGGTGACCATCCTTAATACCGCTGGACTGCCGCGCCTCAGCTATACGTGAAAACAGCAATGTGTCATTAGCACAGACAGCCCACACCCCTGCGGCCAACACACCCACAAGTGGGGGTCGCACCGCAATTGGGGCATACTTACCCTGTTATATTTTATTTCAATTGGTATTTAAATGGTGTTGGGGAATTTTCGGGTGAAATTTTAACGCCAATGTTTAAAATTGGGTCGGCAAGTATTGAAAATTATGACCACTTAATCATCTCATCATCAGCCCGTAGCCCATTGCTGTTCGCACCGCACTCGTCCCGCAGACACACGTGGCGGGCTAATGAGACTCCAGGCGGCGCATAGTGCCCTGGTACTGGGGGGCGACTCTAAGAGCCGGGGCTTCGGACCGAGTGGACACAGCGGGTGTGGAGTGAGATATAGTGAGACTCCAGGCGGCTCATAGTGCCCTGCTACTGGGGGGCGACTCTAAGAGCCGGGGCTTCGGACCGAGTGGACACAGCGGGTGTGGAGTGAGACATAGTGAGACTCCAGGCGGCTCATAGTGCCCTGGTACTGGGGGGCGACTCTAAGAGCTGGGGCTTCGGACCGAGTGGACACAGCGGGTGTGGAGTGAGACATAGTGAGACTCCAGGCGGCTCATAGTGCCCTGGTACTGGGGGTGGGACTTACAGAGCTGGGGCTCTGACCGAGTGGACACAGCGGGTGTGGAATGAGACATAGTGTGACTCCGGGCGGCTCATAGTGCCCTGGTACTGGGGGTGGGACTTACAGAGCTGGGGCTCTGACCGAGTGGACACAGCGGGTGTGGAATGAGACATAGTGTGACTCCGGGCGGCTCATAGTGCCCTGGTAATGGGGGTGGGACTTACAGAGCTGGGGCTCTGACCGAGTGGACACAGCGGGTGTGGAATGAGACATAGTGTGACTCAGGGCTAGTCATGGGCTAATAGTACTTGGAATGGAACTTCAGCATTATCATCAGCCCGTGTCAGGTCACTGCTGGACGCAGGCCTCGAACAAAGGCGAGACCGCGTGTCAATGTGACTCCAGGCAGCTCATAGTAACCTAGTCCCTCTAGAGAGCTGCAGTTTCTGACCAAGTGAAAGCAGGTTTTGAGTGAGACATAGTAAGACTCCGGGCTAGCCATGGACTCCTGGTAATTGGAATGCAACTTCATCATCATCAGCCCGTGTCAGTCCACTGTTGGACGCAGGCCTCTCCCAAAGCCTGCTGCATAATCAATGTCAACTTCGGTCCACTTCTTTTAAACCTTTCCCGAAGGCTTAAACAGTGGATCAACCTTAAACCACGTTTACTAACCACCGTAATACAACCCGTCTCGTTACTGCCGCACCTAGTCAACAGGTTGTATAGAAAAAATGGCACAGGGTGGAGCGACCCAGTTTGTGACAATTAATGAGATTATGACGCCCCATAACTCATGGGGTGACCTACTGACAGTGTGGCGTGATGCCATGGGGGTGGGGTTCAATATAACCCATGGAAAAGCTTACCCCATAGACATGAAATCGGTGTTGCAAGCGAAAGATTCTGTAACCGATGAGCGCATGGAGACGAAGCGGGGGACAGGGGGGCCGTATTAAAGAGATGCGTCCATGTCGATAATATCTCTAGGTATCACGTGTCGCGAAGCATGTTGCGCTCATGTGCGGGCAGACACGGACGCCCTCCTGGTACAGGGGGGAAGTGGTCCGTGCTGTGAGGCAACTCTTCCTCTCTGGTCCCGTGGTTCCCCATCACATACCGCAATGGCTCATAGCCTATGTGCTGCCCAGATATTGGAGCATCTCTAGTGAAAGTCCCATTAAAATCCTTCCAGTGGTTTTGGCGTGATGCCGGAACATCGACACAGACAGACAAGAATTCTAAATATTGGTGTTTTGGCATCAGTATCGATCCTAACACACTTTTTTACAGTCTGATAAGTATATAGACCGCTCCATTCCCTCTGCCAGCCAGTACTACAGGGTGCCCCGTTTGTCGCGGAGCCACATTTGCATACAAATAGGTGTCAATGTGTGCCGGTGCAATATGCGAATATGCAATTGAGCACGGAATACCAAACCATGCGAGTGACCGGCATGGTAATGACTGTAGGCGGCTACTTGCTATTAGACACGACGAGCTGTCATATTGTATGCTTTATGCGTTAGGTATTGGTATTCAGAGCATCTGCTGTCTTGCAGTTTTATGGCTGAACACACATTTTAGAACCAAAGTTGATGATGATGTGTTCCTATGACTCCCAGGTGGAGCTAAGAACCGCCGATGTACTCTTCCACTTGGCCCTGTCCTGCGCCTCCGTCACCAAGTGAGTCCAACTCTCTTCAGCTCGGCACCGACCTTCACCAACTATGTACAGGACGACCTGACCTCCTCATTGCTCATAGAATCAGCAAACTGAAGTGTCAGTGGGCTGGTCACTGTCGTAGAACCGATAACCGATGGGGGAGACGAGTTCTCGAATGGAGGCCACGAACGGATAAAAGTTGGATGACCTTCGAGAGGTGGCTGGCAGACTGGATGCAAAATACCGAGAATCGGGTTGAGTGACGTGACTGATACGGGCTGATGATGATGAAGTTTACATTTGAAAAACCCGCCGTGAGATTGCAGATCTGAGTGTTTGCTATTAATTTCAATTTGATACGTCTACGCGTTTCCGAGAAACAGATCTTGACAGATAGACGGGATTATAGGTTCCATTTTTCCTCTTGAGGTATGCAACTCTACAGCAGCAAGTTTGAAACTCTATGAAAGATGGCAGATTGAACGCATCAACTGAGCGTCAGCGGCACAGGAAGGGAGCGGCAACCGCGTGGCGTGCAGTCTGCCATCTTTCATAGAGTTTCGTACATGACAACCGCTGCCGTCCCGCTGCTTTTTAATGTGTTTCAGTTCAGCCCTAATATGTTCCAAGAAAACTCAAACTAAAAGGACGTCGTAAGGTTTTAAAACCCTTTCGGTAAAATAAAAGTTCCTTTGAAACGTGTCGGACAGTGCCTAATGCTTTCAAAGTGGCGTTAAGTACTAAGAATTTAGTTTTTTTAATGGACTTGACAGTCTCGTCGTTTGCCAATGTCATGTTACATCTCATATAGTATCAGTCTTCATCTCTTCCTCAATCAATCAGCCAGCCAGTCGAGCCAGCTCGATACTGCAGATCTTGCATATAATTATCGGAACACTCCAACATAAGGATATTTGCAAATAAAAATTAATTAATTTAACATGACATCAAATACAAAACAACCACTGTAGACATTAAAATCAATATTATCAAATAATTTTTCAACCGCCACGTTTAAATGATGGACTTTTGAAAATGGCGGGATTGTGACGGTTGAAAAGTTATTTGATAATTTTGATTTATTGTCTAAAGTGGTTGTTTTGTGTTTAATATTACGGTTGGCGAATGACAGTATTGTGAATTTATTGGATGATTTGTGCAAGATCAGTTTCGTACTAGAGTCGCGAGACGCGCTACAAGCTCGGGAGTGAACGTGACTGTCGAGCTGCTTCGTTCAGGGTGACGACGCTACGGCGACTCCTCTGGATGAAGAGAGAAGACTATGATATCTTGAATACTCTGTAACATGACATTGGCAATTGACGAACAGTCGAGTTCATTAATAAACTTAAAAAAAAGTAGACGTACACACGAAGGCAGAGAAGTACACAGGGGGCCTCAATAAGGTTGAGATTTTCTCAAAAACTACTGGACCGAATTTAATAATTCTTTTACAGTTACATAGTTTAAACATTTATCTATCAAACAGTGAAAGAATTCTTGTAATAAGTCAAGTAGTTTTAAAGATAATCTCAACCTTAAAAACTCCTGTTTTTCTCTGTTACACTTACCTACCTAAGTATTTTTTCGTCGTCGTTACAGTTATCTTTGCGTAATAACTAGGTAGGTATCTTGTTCCGCACACGATTCTTTCTTACAAGTTCTCACGGTGTTCGAATCGAACCTGCGACCCCGACTTTCACTGCATCATGAGGCACAAAACATCACACCTCACATGCAAAATGATGATTCACTCCAATCCAATGCGGTGTACGTATTGTAGTAGAGAATATGTGTAATAAATGTTTGGGTGAAAATGGAAATGCGCTTCTGAAGGGGTTTAAAAAAATATTGTTTTTCGTTCTCTGTAATGTAATAATTTTATAGTTAGTTATTAATAACGATACATCTACAATAAATGTTATACGAACCTTGTATTTAGATTTGATGGTCGAACTTCACTTTGCGTATTTGTCATAATTGCCATGTGTGGTTGGTATTCTTGACAAAATATTCGTCCTATTTGTATGTACGTCAAATATTTGACAAATACCGCAAACACCCAATAGCGAATACGAATATCCAAGTGAAGTTCCAGCATCAGGCTTTCAATAAACAATTTTTAATTATTTATTTTAGAGATAGAGCCACTCTATTATCAGGCATGTGACTAACAGAATATATTAAGAGACATTAGTGGCGCTTCTTGTATTATAGCTTGTGTATAAAAGTTTAACACTTTTATACACAAAATACAGTCGAAAGCACATCTAGTGTAACATTTTGGACTTTTAGCGAATTAACATTATTAACCTTTGTTAATACCTTTGTACACATAATCTTTTTAATTTGCTCTACCTTTTAACCATTCCCAATCTTTGCATCTTTTCTCATTAAAACCGCTGTCACCGTACTCCCCATCTCTTATTACTGTAAAAGCAATAAAGCCTCCCCTGACGTGAAATTGACTGACTGATTCTGACAGCTGATTATGCGGTGGCGCCAATTTTTCGGGGAATTTCCTTATTTTAAGACTATTTCTATGGAAATTATTATTAAGTAGCGTCTGGAATGTGCTGGTCACGTGGCGCAAGCAAGACTCCTGGTGTAAGGCAGTGGTTGAGTGGAGGCCGTGGGGAGAGAAACACGCCTTACAGGGAGGCCACAGAAGAGATGGCGAGATGACATCCGAAGAGCAGCCGGTTCGAAGTGGATCCAAGTGACGCAAAATAGACGGGAGTGGAGAAATTTAAAGGAGGCCTACACCAGACTGGTAGAGAATGGCTAATAATACAAAGAAGAAGAGCGGCTGGAAGGGCTTATAGGCCATTTATCGAATACGATTGTACAAGTTAAGCAACGTTAGGCGAGGTCCGGATGCTAGTGCCATTTTCATCTGAGCGTCATGGCGTAAGAAGCAGTCAGTCTATGTTTCCCGTGGTATTAAGAGATAAGTATACACGGGGCCTCAATAAGGTTGAGATTTTCTCAAAAACTACTGGACCGAATTTAATAATTCTTCTACAGTTACATAGTTTTCACTTTTATCTATCAAACAGTGAAAGAATTTTTGCAATAGGTCAAGGAGTTTTTGAGAAAATCTCAACCTTAAAAACTCTCCTGTACACCTTTCTCTGTGTTCCGCCGTACCCTATGTGTTACTAATTAACCCTAATGCATGAGAGTTGAGCTAAACGTAGAGTAAATACTATTCAAAATCATAAAAGAATGCTAAGAAAATTTAATAAATATTTTTTTATAATTTATAAGTTTTCCATAAATGTCAACACGTTAAAGTATAATTTACCACTATTTTATCATTTTCCATGCCTTTCCTATACATTCACTGACAAAGAAAGGCAAAGCTCCTACATAGCTAGACAGCCAGGCCTAGTGATTCAGTCGTAATTATTTTTATGGTTCTGCGTGTAACGGCACGCACGCAAGCCCGCCGTCACGCGACGACTCGCCTGGCATTCCTTTATGTGTTCCTGGTAGCTCAGTGTTGTTTTAGTTTAGTTTTGGCTTCAAATTACTCGTTTACCGGTAACTTACTAACAATTTTCATTTAAAAGAACTGTTTTATTAGCGTGTAACGGAACGTGCCGATAGTTTCCGCTTTCCTTCAGTTGACTAACTTCTGGGCTAATGTTTAAAGGTGGTTTAAGCCAAGGATTTTTGTATTAATAAATGCGAATTAGCTGGATGTAACACAAAGACTGACTGCGTAAGGTGGCTGACAGGGACTGGATACAAAAGGCAGAGAAACACCTTTGGAGTGGCCTGCGCCCAGCAGTGGACTAACACAGTTGCATCACAAGTACCAGGAGTCCATGGCTAGCCCGGAGTCTCACTATGTCTCACTCCACACCCGCTGTGTCCACTCGGTCCGAAGCCCCGGCTCTTAGAGTCGCCCCCCAGTACCAGGGCACTATGAGCCGCCTGGAGTCTCACTATGTCTCACTCCACACCCGCTGTGTCCACTCGGTCCGAAGCCCCGGCTCTTAGAGTCGCCCCCCAGTACCAGGGCACTATGAGCCGCCTGGAGTCCCATTAGCCCGGCGCCGCGTGTGGCTGTGGGGCGAGTGCGGCGCGGACACCGGCGGCGGGCGCGCCTTCGGATATACAGGTCATTAGCGGAAAAGTAAATTCCGCTGTAATTATACCACTATTCAGTGTTACCTCCCCCTCGGGGGCCCGCGTCGCTTTGACCAGAGGGGGAGGAGGAGGCGCCATTCGCGTGCATTGAATGGGGTAATATCCGAGTGAATCATGAATTCATGATTCATTCATGAAGAAATGGATTACTTGCGTCGCAGACATCGCAGAAATTCTAGCGTATCTTTTCTATTCATTAGTTTTTCCATTGTTTGAATTTTCACTAGAAGTCAAAAATAAAAAGCGGTTTAATTGTAGAAATGACAGTGACGAAATGTTTTCCTTCATTGGGTGAATAAACAGGGCATGTGTGCTATTGTATGCCAGGATCGCTATGTGTTCTATGGTATGGTAGAATCGCAGCAGATGGAAGTCCATCGTCTCTGCCCACCCCTGCGGAAAATAAAGGCGTGAGCTTATGTATAGACAGGATTGGGTCATTCGTTACTGTGTCACTACGCTGTGCATTAGGATTTATGTATACTGAGGCAAATTTAAGATAGTTTAAAATGGCGGACTTTGGCGGGAACGTGACGGTTGCAAAATTATTTGATAACTTTGATTTTAATGTCTACAGTGGTTATTTTGTGTTTAATATCACGTTAAATTAACCAGAAAATGTTCGCGAATGACAGTATGGTGAATTTATTGGATAATTTTAGCAAGATCTGAAGTTTCAAGCTTTTATCAAGAGTTCCCGCTACAAGCTCGGGAGTGAACGTGACTGTCGAGCTGCTTCGTCCAGAGTGATGACGCTACGGCGACTGCGAGGGAGGAAGACATGAAGACTATGATAGACTATTACCTTTTTATTTTGACAAGACAAATGATAAACTGTCGAATTCATTAACACAACTAAATACATATTATAATGTTCCCTAATTACGGTTTAATGTAAATTGTGAATTGGATGATGTGACATTGTAATAAAAATTGAAATTGAATACATATTATATAAATAACTATAAGTAGACGCTAAATCTGAGATATTGACATTGTATAATATTTAAATAGGTAGCCTTGTTAATTAGAAATTTTAGTTACTAATTGATTTCCGACACAATAATAATTGTACATGGAATTAAATAAATGAAATGAAATGAAATGCAGAGAAAGGTGTATAGGAGAGTTTTTAAATTTGAAATTATCTGAAAAACTACTTGATCTATTGCAATCATTCTTTCACTTTTGGATAGATCAATGTTAAAACTATGTAACTGTGAAAGAATGATTAAATTACCGAATTTAATCATTCTTTCACAGTTACATAGTTTTACTGGACCGCCAGTAGTTTTTGAGAAATGAGATTTTATTGAGGCCTCCGGTATACATTACTCTGTCTTCGAGTGTACTAGACAGTTTAACGGCAGTATTGCATTCTAAAGGAGTCTCGTCAAGCAAGTTAAAGTTGTTGTTAGAGTGGAAACCGAACCGGTTCATTCCGGTTGGGATACCAAATTATATAAATAAGTAACATGTAAGTTAGTTAACTATCGGTCTTAGGTCTAGTAAAATAAGTATATATTCCTATAAAGAAAGACCTAATGCCATTTTAATGTTCAATCCCTGAAGGCAAAATTCAATCCAAAATCACGCCAAAACTGCTGGAAGGATTGTGATGTGACTTTCACTAGGGATAGCTCCAATACCTGGGCAGCACATAGGCTATGAGCCAGTGCGGTATGTGATGGGGAACCACAGGACCAGAGAGGAAGAGCTGCCTCACAGTACAGTGACAGTGCTTCGTGGAGGTCTATAGTAACCAGCGACTTCTACGCATACGTGGACACGTAACCAGAGAATAAGAGCTGCCTTCAAATATATTGACAGTACTTCGTGGAGGTCTATAATGACCAGCGGTTCTGAGAATGTGTGAAACCACGTAACCAGAGAGGAAGAGCTGCCTCCAAATGTATTGACAGTACTTCATGGAGGTCTATAGTAACCAGCGGCTACGCGTACGAAGCTAGTTTATATATATAATAAGTATACTTACATTAGGTACAAAAGCCTTTCCAACTAAACATAATCAGAAGCTCTATTCACTCTTTTCCTCTGAAATAAACCTATTTGAAGCAATCCCTTTGAGCAAACCTTTTTAGGGACTTGGGACTAAGCAATGTTATTTTTAAAAACATCCTTTACGGTCAGTCAAATACGAAAGGTTCAAGACTTCCTCACAAACTATGAGAATGATTCTTCGGGAGAAAATTACAGGAGAATTATTACAGTTGAGATTTTCTTGAAAAATACTCGACTGATTTTTAAAAATTCTATACATATACATAGTGTGTTCTCTAAGCTATCTACCAGTGAAAGAATTATTACAATCGGTTCAGTAGTTCCTGAGATAATCTCAACTTTATTGAGGAACCCGGTATATATCAATGCACCGTAAGATATAGATGCGACTTTAAAACTATTCCGCGGTTTAATCCACAGTTCCTTTCTAAGGCCCGTATTAATAAATCACTCTCAGCTCAAAAGTCAATCTTGAGAACGACCTCAAGATGGCGCTCCTATTAATAAATAGTTGCGCGTTTCGGAATCGGGTATCACTTGAGTAACGCTGCATTAATAAACAAAACTCAAACTCACACTTGAGAACGTATTTGCTGATTGCAGGCGAACCGCGACTTGAGAAAGACATCACGTGATACGCCCTCAAGATTGGTTTATTAATAAATGACACACATGAGATGGTGATCACGTCTTGAGAGTGTATTAGTTGAATTCGCTCTTAAGGGCGGGTTTGAGCGCAGACTATTAATACGGGCCTAACTAATGCTGTGTTTTGTGAGTACACGTTGAATACGATCGTACAAGTTAAGCAACGTTGGGTGAGGCCAGGACCTGGCTGGGTGACCGCTAGTGACACTTTCATCCTCGCCCCTCCGTGCCTCGGGGCGCACGGCAAGCAGTAGGTCCCAGTTGCTGTCGCTCGGCAACAGTCGTTAGGCCACGGCAGAGGCCTGCGGGCGGCCTGAATAACTTTGACCAATAGGTTTAGTCACTAAACCACACGTTGGAGGATGCTGTTATTCATAAACATAGTTAAACCTCACTTCCCTTAAATCGTGTTACTAATTTCACACTTCTTTAAAAAAAGGTTATGATAGAAAGGGACAGGGGGCCTAAACGGTGGGGTAACTTTAAATCACGTTTATGAATACGCGCCTTAACTAAGTGTAAAACTGACAAAACTCGGTTTAATGGAAGTGAGCTTTCTATAAGCATTTGTTTTGAAAAATTAAGAAATGATTATTTATTATATTAAGTTATACTTACTAGAATTAATTAAAACTGCATTAAAAAAAATCATACCAAAATAAAATAAAAAAAATAATGTAATTGGTAGATATTCCCCTTCAAGCTAAATACATTAATTTATCATATCGAGTACTTCGAACTCAAATAAATATAAAACCTATCTAGATTTAGAGCTCTTAATAGTCTTGTTGATCGACAATTTAGACTAAGTAAGTACTTAAAATACTAAAGCACTTACAAATCTTTAGTTCCACAAAGAAATAAAATAAAAATTACAAAACTTAACGAACATTTTCAACAGATACTAAAATCCCCCTTAACTGAGCAGTTAAACCTTAATTAGTCATAAAGAGCGTGTTAAACCCGTGTTAAGTTAACTGCCCAAATTAACTAATGCAACGGTTGAGATGATTGATTGGAGCTGTCGTAAAAACATATTTTAACGGCCGCCATTTTGTCGTAAAAATATTTTTTTAAATGTCCGTTTTATTGTTACGATTTTAAATTCGTTAGTAAATATTTATTTTTGTATGCATGAAGTAAACAGCCGATGATGGAGTTAGCCAAAACTTCAGGACTCCGATCTTGGATGATTTTCCATCGTTTGAATTTTCATTGATAAAGTACAGTCTTAAAATATCATCATCATCAGTCTACGTGTATGTCCCCACTGCTGGGCATAGACCTTCCCTTACATCGAGGGAGCTGGGGCCATGATCCACCACGTGGGCACAATGCGGTGCGCCAGATTTCACATGCCTTAGATTTGCCTTCTACGGCATGCAGGTTTCATTCACGATGTTTTCCTTCACCGTGTTGAGAGCACTCGGTAAATGTACGTAAGTTTTACGACAAAATATGTGACTAAAGCAGCATAATTATATTCTATGGATGGATGGACTGTTCAAATATGACCAGCAACTTGAGTACGTGCTGTATCGCGCTCTCAGGTGTTTTAAATTGAAAGACAGAGGTAGCGATGTTTTAATTTAATTTTTAAACTTCCCAAAAAGCGGAAATTAAGCTCGCCTCCGGCCGGCGCGCAACTTTGCCGAGATTCTTATCATTCATAATAAATATGGATCTGAGGTAAGTTGGGTACTTTGAAATTTTAAGTAAATGGCATAATTTATGAGAGTTATATACCTAGGTACAGCCGTGTACCTGGGTATATTGACCGCTTGCATTGAGCATCCTTTTTGTCAAATCATACCTTTTATTGCAAGTAAGCACGTTGAGTACATTTTTGCACGTCAACATTTTTTGAATTTACATTTACACTTTGCAAGGAAAAGGTGTCAACGTGGTTTTTCTATCTTCTTTTTCTTCAATTTTCCAATAATAAATAAATAGAGTCTTTATTTCACCTCACAATAAAGAATAATATTGCTTACAGCTAGGACTAAAAAATAGTTGTGATTCTGGTGTCTGAAATAGGTAAAAATGCCTGAAACTATGTTATTTTTGAACTGATTATAATTCTGTTTCCACAGAGTTGACCACTATTTGACATTGATCTCCTATAAACAACTAGATACACAAATGTCTTACTAAAACAATTTAAAGTAAGGTCCATTGTTAACGTCCAAATAATGTCCAATAAAGCAAATGAGGGTCCATTCATCCGTTTGGACCTTCTTTGCGCTCGGACATTTTTAGAAGGCAGACTGTGTATCTAGTTGTTTGTAGGAGATCAATGATATTTGATAAAAAATTCACCATTCGACACCATATTATGTACTACAAGAAATGCTTCCATACTTTCTAAACTCATATCGTATGTGCGAGACGGACAGAGGTCGTTTGATTAATGCGTTAACGTTTCACGCTTGACCTTACCAGGGAAAGTAGCTTCGATGGTGGCGACGGCTCCATTCTCTTCGCCTGTCTGTCAAACTCATATAGGATA
The DNA here is from genome assembly GCA_963506565.1 of Tachystola acroxantha. Lineage (NCBI taxonomy): Eukaryota > Metazoa > Arthropoda > Insecta > Lepidoptera > Oecophoridae > Tachystola > Tachystola acroxantha. Next base: position 6,569,271 of record OY735897.1, read on the forward strand.
CGTGTGTTATTTTGTTACAAGTACCAGGAGCCCATGGTTAGCCCGGAGCCTCAAGCAGAAACCCCAGCTCGGTCAGAAACCCCAGCTCTTTAAGTCAAAAGTACCAGGGCACTATGAGCCGCCTGGAGTCACATTGACACGCGGTCGCGTCTTGGCAGTGGCCTGACACGGGCTGATGATGATCATGTTGCATCACAAGTACCAGGAGCCCATGACTAGCCCGGAGTCTCACTATGTATCACTCAACACCCGCTGTGTCCACTCGGTCCGAAGCCCCGGCTCCTACGCCCCCCAGTACCAGGGCACTATGAGCCGCCTGGAGTCTCACTCCACACCCGCTGTGTCCACTCGGTCAGAAGCCCCAGTTATTTAAGTCACAAGTACCAGGGCACTATGAGCCGCCTGGAGTCCCATTAGCCCGGTGCCGCGTGTGTCCGTGGGGCGAGTGCGGCGCGAACACCGATGATGATGATGATGAAGTTAGAACTGGCAAAGCTTAAAGAAAACGTACGACTAAACGCCATGTATCAAAAAATTAATTACTATAACATATTTTATATTTTCATATTTTTTATTTCAGCTGGAGCTGAAGAATAGATTCGATGTCTTGGAAACCACAATTGACGTTGACCAGGCGTTTGACACAGTGGTGAAGACCATCAGGGACGTAGGCGTAAGGTTTTGCAGGTCGCAACGTACTGGCACGAAGTCTAAGCTCTCAGTGGAGACTCTGGATCTTATGAAGGAAAGACGAGAAAAGGCTACGCAAATCTCTCAGACAGAACAGCGGACCCTCAACAAGCATGTAAGGAAGCTTATACGTCGTGACCTTCGTCGCTCCAATACACGCCGCATACAAGAGGCAATTGAGCAAAATCGAGGGTCAAAAGTATTCATGCAGCAGTTGGGGAGAAGCCATCTGACCAAACTGAAGTCGGCGAATGGCAGAACCGTCACTTCCAAACCAGAGATACTCGCTGAGATCGAAGACTTCTACGGCCGATTGTACGCACCTCACGCACCGCAACCTGAGCCTAGTACCGATGATCCCCGAGCCACGCTAACACGCCATTTTACCGAAGACCTGCCTGATGTGAGTCTTGACGAAATCGGACTGGCTCTCAAACAGCTTAAGAATGGAAAAGCCCCCGGTGAAGACGGGGTTACATCTGAGCTCCTGAAAGCAGGTGGTACTCCTGTCCTGATGGAGCTACAGAAGCTTTTTAACTCCGTCTTACAGAGTGGGAGAACTCCGAAGGCATGGCACAGGAGCATCGTTGTCCTGTTTTTCAAGAAAGGGGACAAAACCCTATTGAAAAACTATAGACCTATCTCTCTCCTGAGTCATGTATACAAGCTGTTTTCGAGAGTCATTACGAATCGTCTTGGACGGAGATTTGACGACTTCCAGCCCCCGGAGCAGGCCGGGTTTCGCGGAGGATATGGCACCATAGACCACATCCACACAGTGAGGCAGATTATACAAAAGACAGAGGAATACAATCGGCCCCTGTGTCTTGCATTTGTGGACTATGAGAAAGCATTTGACTCTATCGAAACCTGGGCTGTTCTGCAGTCCTTGCAGCGATGCCAAGTAGACTGGCGATACATCGAGGTGCTGAGATGCCTGTATGACGCCGCCACAATGACGGTCCAAATCCAGAACCAGCAAACAAGATCTATCCAGTTGCGTAGAGGTGTGAGACAAGGAGATGTTATATCACCGAAACTCTTCACAAACGCGCTGGAAGATGTCTTCAAAACACTGGACTGGAATGGACGTGGCATCAGTGTAAATGGCGAGTACATTTCACACCTTCGGTTCGCCGATGATATAGTGGTCATGGCTGAGTCGCTGCAGGATCTGCAGACAATGCTGGATAGCCTTAATGCTGCTTCTCGCCGTGTCGGACTCGGGATGAATTTGGATAAGACCAAGATCATGTTCAATGATCTGGTCGTCCCGGAACCAATAGTAGTCGATGCCACGGTCCTCGAAGTTGTTCAGAAATATGTCTACTTAGGACAAACTCTGCAGCTGGGTAGGAACAACTTCGAGAAAGAGAGTGACAGGAGAATTCAGCTGGGCTGGGCAGCGTTTGGGAAGCTACGTCATATCTTCTCGTCTTCAATACCACAATGCCCAAAAACTAAGGTCTTCAACCAGTGCGTCCTACCAGTGATGACCTACGGAGCCGAAACGTGGACATTGACGGTGAGACTGGCCCACAGGTTCAAGGTCGCTCAGCGAGCTATGGAAAGAGCTATGCTTGGAGTTTCTCTGTTAGATAGAATAAGAAACGAGTATATCCGCCAGAAGACAAAAGTGGTTGACATTGCTCATAGAATCAGTAAACTGAAGTGGCAGTGGGCTGGTCACATCTGTCGTAGAACCGATAACCGATGGGGTAGACGAGTTCTCGAATGGAGGCCACGAACGGGTAAACGTAGTGTGGGACGCCCCCCGACCAGATGGAGGGATGACCTTCGCAAAATGGCTGGCAGGGACTGGGTGCAGAGGGCCGAGAGTAGGGTTGATTGGCGCGCTTTGGGAGAGGCCTACGTCCAGCAGTGGACTGATACGGGCTGATGATGATGATGATGATGATTTTATATTTACACAAGTCCGACAAGAGGGATTCGCGTTAATTCATTAGCTGTTTAATCATACGTTACACTTGCTTGAGCACACGCTGTGAGAGCTCTGGGCAGAATTAATGAGTTTACCTTTGCCTATGTGATCACGACTACCCGCCGCCCGTTCCCATTTGAATAGTACGGATTATTTTGAATAGTAGGTATACGATTATAATGCTATTCAAACAGAGCACGTCGGGAGATTTTGTAGAATCAAGTCTATGTAACTTTTCGACCGAAACCACAGACCACTTACCCAATAGTCATGAAATCGGTACCAATGTGCGCGCGAACCATTCTGTCACCGATGAGCGCATAGAGACGAAGCGGGGGCCAGGGGTGCCGTATTAAAGAGATGGTCCATGTCGATAGTATATGTGCCGTGCCAGTGTCGCGAGGCACTGTTGCTCAAAAGGAAAAAGGAACCTTTATAGGATCACTTTGTTGTCCGTCTGTCTGTCAAGACCTATATTTCAGAAACGCGTGAACGGATCAAGTTGAAATTAATACAAAAAACTCAGGTCTGCAACCTCAAGCAGCCTTGAAAAAATCAACCCTCGACGTCAACGCAATCAAGAGATATGGCCGTTTATGCCGCATTGTTTCGCATATTTGTATGAAAACGCAAGAAACTCAAAACCTATACTCGCAGTCTACTTCCCCCTCTCCCTGCAGCAGGAGTGCGCCCGTGTCTGTGCAGGCAGACACGGGCGCACTCCTGCTACAGGGAGAGGGGGGAAGAGGTCTGTTTTAAACCAAATAAGTGAGTTTCAGCAGATGCAAGTGAACAGCAGATCAATGGTAACACTTGCAGTACGATTTTAACTCTTACGATGCAGATAATAAGCGGTCCAAAGTCCCAAAGTGTTATACTTGGTCTGCTTTGATGCGTACATATAATAATTTGAAGTGATATAGCTCACTATAGTTTAAATTTTAGAATCACGTCTGGTCAAAATCAGCACGATCGACCTATTTTCTTTAGTTTATTAATGTCAATGTCATGTTACAGAATATTGAAGATATCATAGTCTTCTCTTCCTCCCTCGCAGTCTCCGTGGCGTCATCACTCCGGACGAAGCAGCTCCACACTCGCGCTCACTCCCGAGCTCGGAGCGGGACTCGGGACTATAGCGACATACTCCAGATCCTGCATGAATCCTACAATAACTTCACCATACTGTCATTCGCGAACATTTTTTGATTCATTTAACGTGATATCAAACACAAAACAACCACTTTTAGACAATAAAATCAAAATTATCAAATGATTTTGCAACCGTCACGTTCCGCCAATAAAAAAAATTCAATACTTAGATTATACGCTTATGTGCCAAAATAACAGCACCGAATTCACACATTCTCGTTTATTATTATGGCAGTGCCTTCGACATTCAAAAATGTTGAAATATTAGTTACCAAGTGCCATGGTATTTAGTTTTGAATCATATGGTTTAGTATTAAGGTATGTTTTTGAGCAACAAGTTATATCTCAATGCTCGTCGGACGGCCAGGTGAAAGTGGCGGAGCGAGGCAATCGGTTAGAAATGGTCTAGGGATGGGCGGTGGGAGACTTACTTACACTTACCGACATCGATAGTTGAGATAGATAATATTCTTTATTGTATTGAAATTAGTATATCCGCCAAAAGACAAAAGTGATTGACATTGCTCATAGAATCAGTAAACTGAAGTGTCAGTGGTCACTGTCGTAGAACCGATAGCCGATGGGGGAGATGCGTTCTCGAATGGAGGCCACGAACGGGTACACGTAGTGTGGGACGCCCCCCGACCAAATGGAGGGATGACCTTCGCAAGATGGCTGTTAGGGACTGGATGCAGAGGGCCGAGAGTAGGGTTGAGTGGCGCGCTTTGGGAGAGGCCTGCGTCCAGCAGGTGACTGATACGGGCTGATGATGATGATTCAAATTCAAACTTTATTTACTAAAATGATAATAATATTTGATTATTGCATGAAACAAATAGACATACTTAGCTTAAACTGTTTTTTTTTTCATGGTGCTGTTTTTTTACGATGACTTCAAATTCAAATGATTTATTGCAGTCACAAACCATATAAGTGTTAGTGAGTACTTAAAACTATGTTAGTGTTTACACGAGGTGTATTACGCGCTATGACATGCCTTAGGTCCGACTCCGAGACCCCGGGACATGTCAGTGTACCCAGTGGCTCAGAGGACTGTCCCTGGTATCCGCAATGCCCTTCAGGATGCTGTCAGGGCCGCGAACCCGGCGCATCAGGGACGCGACTCTTTTGCGTATGATGGCATGGAATCCGTCTATCCGACTTCGCACTTCGGTGCAACGCCATCTATTATCAACTTAAAATGTTTTTTTTTCTTACAACTGTCACTTTGAAAACCCCTCATTAGTTACAAAGGAAGCTAGTCGATATCGATAATCAAGTGAACCTCCGTCCCCTCCCTAGCTCACAGCGGGCGGCCATTGCGGTCGTGGAGTTACTCGATATAATGACCCAATAGTAACTTAGCAACACTATTTGGATGTACTAACTTTAGATATAACGGATTTACTACGGCTTGGGGAGTCATTTATGGGGACACCATAGCTTAAAATTAATGTTACTGAAATCATCACCAGTCTTCCCTTATAGAGGGAGCTCCGACCGTGATCTACCACGTGTAAAAGGCAGCCACCCTACGAGGGATGGTCTCTGGGAGATGGCAAGGAATACTAGATTGGATTGATCTCACCGAATTGCAGCTCCGCTGTTGTCACAAAGATAGGACCACCTGAACCCTCCCGCAGCCACACTGCCCACATCAATATTCTCTGAGTTACATCAATGAGCACCACATTGCTGACCAATTCCAATCACAATTACCACCAACGGGTCTTCCCGCGACAGGCGAACCACGAGACGAGAGTGAGAATGACAGTTGTTGTTGCGTATTTTAGTAAGGCAAATGCACCAAAAGATCATACAGCCTTACAGCATTTCCATCGTCATCATCATCTTTTCTAATACCAATTCCATTAGATTTTAGGATTCTTAACACACGCGGGTACAGTGCGGCGGATTACACATGTCCTAGATTTCTTCGGCATGCAGGTTTCCTCGCGATGTTTTTTTTTTGAAAAAAAAGGCAATTTTTTTAATTTTACTAAATTGTACTCAGTTGAAAACAAAGTATACAGGTCTCAATAAGGTTAAGGTTTTCTCAAAAACTTCTCGCCGATTTAAAAAAAATGTTATATTAGTACATTAGTAGATAGAGTTAGAATTCACACTCTAAGGTAAGTGTAAAAAATTCAAAAATAAGTCAAGTATTTTTTTAAGATAATTTCAACCTTAATAACTCTTTATCCTTTCTCTGTGTTCTACCGTAAGTACGTGAATTTAGGTGAATGTAGCTTCCCACTTATTTTATTTATTTTATTAATTGATTCGACAGTTCGTCATTTGCCAATGCCATGTTACAGAATATTCAATATATCAGAGCAGTCTCCGCGGCGTCGTCACTCCGGACGAAGCAGCTCCACACTCGCGCTCACTCCCGAGCTCGGAGCGGGACTCGGGACTATAGCGACAAACTTGAGATCCTGCATGAGTCCTCCAATAACTTCACCATACTGTCATTCGCGAACATTTTCTGATTAATTTAACGTGATATTAAACACAAAACACTGTAGACATTAAAATGAAAATTATCAAATAATTTCGCAACTGTCGTTTCCAGCCATGTTCAAAAGCCAAGTTTCCCACTTGTTCTCCTCAGCGTTGGCTTTTCCTTGCAAAGTGTAAATGTAAATTCAAAAAATGTTGACGTGCAAAAATGTACTCAACGTGCTTACTGCAATAAAGAGATTTGACTTCATTGGTTACGTTACGTCTCTTTAGTAATTGCAACAAGAAGCATTTATTCAATTCCTATGTCAAATACTCTTACCCAGGTTCTCTTGAAAATGGCGGGAAACGACGGATGCAAAATTATTTGATAATTTTTGTTTTATTGTCTACAGTGGTTATTTTGAGATTAATATCACGTTAAATTAATCAGAAAATGTTCGCGAGTGACAGTATGGTGAATTTGTTGGATAATTTGAGCAAGATCTGGGGTTTCAAGCTTTTATCAAGAGTTACCACTACGAGCTCGGGAGTAAACGTGACTGTCGAGCTGCTTCGTCCAGAGTGACGACGCTACGGCGTCTCCTCTGGATGAAGACAAGAAGTCGCGGCTACCCAGGCTGAAGACGCTACTGTGACTCCCCTGGAGGAAGATAGAAGACTGTTGAATATATTTAATTTTCTGTAACATGACATTGGCAAATGACGAACTGTCGAGTCCATTAACAAAATAAATAAATAATACTCTTACCCAATGAGTTATATTATTTTATCTTATTGTCCTTAGTGATATTACAAGCACGACTGCGCTCCGTTGCGCACTCGGTATTGAACCGGTGACCCCGCGCTACACAACACAGGCTCTTAGCCATAACCGTAGTTTAACATCAAAAGAAAAATTTAAACTTTATTGCAAGTAAGCACGTTGTGTACATTTTTGCACGTCAACATTTTTTTTGAATTTACATTTACACTTTGCAAGCCAACGCTGCAGAACATCTTTTAAAATAGTCACAATTCAATTACTTACTTAATAACTAAGTAATTACTATTCATTTATTTTATTAATGGACTCAACAGTTCGTCATTTGCCAATGTCATGTTACAGAATATTCAATACATCATAGTCCTGTCTCCCTCCCTCGCAGTCTCCGTCGCGTCGTCACTCGGGACGAAGCAGCTCCACACTCGCGCTCACTCCCGAGCTCGGAGCGGGACTCGGGACTATAGCGACAAACTCCAGATCCTGCATGAATCCTACAATAACTTCACCACACTGTCATTCGCGAACATTTTCCGATCAATTTAACGTGATATAACGGTAGACATTAAATTGAAAATTGTCAAATAATTTCGACATTTTCAAGAGCACCCTAATGCTTTTACCTAAACTATATACTAATACATGTACAGTCGAAGACAGAGATAAGTATACAGGGGGCCTCAACAAGATTGAGATTTACTCAAAACTACTGGACCGAATTTAATCATTATTTTACAGTACATAGTTTTAACTTTTATCTATCAAAGAGTGAAAGAATTTTTGCAATAGGTCAAGTAGTTTTTGAGAAAATCTCAACCTTAAAAACTCTCCCGTACACCTTTCTCAGCGTTCCACCGTACTATTAGTCCATTAGTCTCCGCCCGCTAGCGTCGCGGCGACGAGTGACGTCACGGCGTTGTATAAAATTCCAATAAAACTGTCTAATGACGCGTTTATACAAACGGACGGACTTCACGGCTGAGACTCGGCCGGAGACAGGGAACTGCGTCATACTATTGTCGGCTCGTGAGGCTCGCTGTAGTTACAACTGTAGTTACTTATACTAGCCTTGTAATAGCGGATACCGTGGGATAAAGATATTAATATATACGTACGTGAGATTATGATTTAGCTTCACTTAGGCCCGTATTAATAGTCTCAGCTCAATGGGATTGACGTTAACAATGGACCCTTATTTGGACGTTTTTTTAAATTGTTTTAGTAAGACCTTTGTGTATCTAGTTGTTTATAGGAGATCAATGGTATACTTCATACAAATGAATTAATATTATCTACGAAAACAGACTGTTTTTGGCAAACATATCAACTAGCTAGCCAAATCTAAGGCCCGTATTAATAGTCTGAGCTCAAACCCACCCTCGAGAGCGAATTCATCTGATACACTCTCAAGACGTGATCACTATCTCAAGTATGTCATTTATTTATAAACCAGTCTTGAGGGCGTATCGCGTGATGTCTTTCTCAAGTGGAAGAACTCAAGTAAACGTCGCGGTTCGCCTGCAATCAGCAAATACGTTATCAAGTGTGAGTTTGACAGGTCTCTTGAGAACTGAGTTTTGTTTATTAAATCACGTGATATCCGATTCCTAAAAGGGCACCTAAGTTACGTTTATTAATAGGAACGTTATCTTGAGGTCGTTCTCAAGATTGACTTTTGAGCTGAGAGTGATTTATTATTACGGGCCTAAGCATTGACCCACCAAATTAAGTCAATGATTTACAGTCACATGTATACCGAAGCCAAATCAAGTGTCTTATTTTGTAAAGCTACTAATTTTAATCTGTTCTGTGATGAAAATATAATCACAGAAAATTAAATTTATTAATTTTTTTATTAAAATATTAGTAGTTTTACAAAATGAGACCGTTGATTTGGGTTTCGGTATAGTACTTGTTACAATAACAAGCCTGCAATGTGAATTCCCGTAGTAGAGGCGAGGTTCTCATGGCGCGCGGTAGTTAAAAACACATTAAAAGCATTACATATTGTTGGTAGGATTATCTAATTTGTGGGTTTACTGATACAAGTAGGTTAACTATAGATTAATTGCAGTTTCGGTTTGATGAAGAACGTGATACTTATTACAATATCACATTGTTCAAATAAACGATACTACGTTAGACATCATGTTAATGGGACTCCAGGCGGCTCATAGTGCCCTGGTACTGGGGGGCGACTCTAAGAGCCGGGGCTTCGGACCGAGTGGACACAGCGGGTGTGGAGTGAGACATAGTGAGACTCCAGGCGGCTCATAGTGCCCTGGTACTGGGGGGCGACTCTAAGAGCCGGGGCTTCGGACCGAGTGGACACAGCGGGTGTGGAGTGAGACATAGTGAGACTCCAGGCGGCTCATAGTGCCCTGGTACTGGGGGGCGACTCTAAGAGCCGGGGCTTCGGACCGAGTGGACACAGCGGGTGTGGAGTGAGACATAGTGAGACTCCAGGCGGCTCATAGTGCCCTGGTACTGGGGGGCGACTCTAAGAGCCGGGGCTTCGGACCGAGTGGACACAGTGGGTGTGGAGTGAGACATAGTGAGACTCCAGGCGGCTCATAGTGCCCTGGTACTGGGGGGCGACTCTAAGAGCCGGGGCTCCGGACCGAGTGGACACAGCGGGTGTGGAGTGAGACATAGTGAGACTCCAGGCGGCTCATAGTGCCCTGGTACTGGGGGGCGACTCTAAGAGCCGGGGCTCCGGACCGAGTGGACACAGCGGGTGTGGAGTGAGACATAGTGAGACTCCAGGCGGCTCATAGTGCCCTGGTACTGGGGGGCGACTCTAAGAGCCGGGGCTCCGGACCGAGTGGACACAGCGGGTGTGGAGTGAGACATAGTGAGACTCCAGGCGGCTCATAGTGCCCTGGTACTGGGGGGCGACTCTAAGAGCCGGGGCTTCGGACCGAGTGGACACAGCGGGTGTGGAGTGAGACATAGTGAGACTCCAGGCGGCTCATAGTGCCCTGGTACTGGGGGGCGACTCTAAGAGCCGGGGCTCCGGACCGAGTGGACACAGCGGGTGTGGAGTGAGACATAGTGAGACTCCAGGCGGCTCATAGTGCCCTGGTACTGGGGGGCGACTCTAAGAGCCGGGGCTCCGGACCGAGTGGACACAGCGGGTGTGGAGTGAGACATAGTGAGACTCCAGGCGGCTCATAGTGCCCTGGTACTGGGGGGCGACTCTAAGAGCCGGGGCTCCGGACCGAGTGGACACAGCGGGTGTGGAGTGAGACATAGTGAGACTCCAGGCTGGCCATGGGCTCCAGGTACTTGGAATGCAAGTTCAGCATCATCAGCCCGTATCAGTCCACTGCTGGACGTAGGCCTCTCCCAAAGCGCGCCAATCAACCCTACTCTCGGCCCTCTGCATCCAGTTCCCGTCAGCCACCCTGCGAAGGTCATCCCTCCATCTGGTCGGGGGCGTCCCACACTACGTTCACCCATTGGTCACTTCAACTCAATCTTATACAGCTACAATTTTAAAACTTTTATCAAAAGCGCATCTTTCGAAGTTTTTTTTTCCTCAATCGCTAAACCCTTATAGTTACCTTAGCAACTACAACCTTAATAACCTAGTGTTAAGGTTCTATTTGGCGCGATAACGATTTCTTATTCAATAGCCGGCCACATGCCGCGGCAGGTGCGCTCAAAGTTTTAAAAAAATGGTCAAGTGCGAGCGGTCGCGGCCGCAGGGTTCCGTGACCTTAATTTTTTCATGACGTGAAATTTAATAAGACATTGCCACATTTCAATGGAGCTTTGCCCCACCTACAAAACTACGTGACCATTTAAGCTGTACCTATCATTTTGTTGGGGACTTATTACAGGTTTCATATGGCATAATCATAATCAGTATCATTTTCTACTACTCTCGCAACTCCTATAGAAGAATAACAAAAACAATGAATAAATCGCTTCGATTTCTTACTATTTTCTGAATTCTTAATTAAGCTGTTTTTTTCGAATCGCAACTTGTACAAAACTTTATTTTAAACCAATAATTTTAATAAAAAACGGAGATATTTTTACATTTATTCGTTATCTTGTACAACTTGCGGTTAATGGTGGGGCAGAATCTGGCATAGTCATTTGTTGCGAAGTTGACTTTCTGCGACTGAGTCCAGGGCGCTGAGCCACGTCGATTTTTACTAGCCGTCAATGTCAGATTTTTGTCGAAAAATAGTTCAAAAATTTCGTTCGGCAGGCTTTGACAGGACAAAAACGGCCTGTTGATGGTTTAGACGCAAACTCGCCCACAAAATATCTGGTCCGCGGGCGAGTTTCCCTTTTGTAAATTTTGACGTAGTAAACTGGCCCACATGCTTTAATGATACTGGGCGAGTTGCTTACGGGCGAAAATTACAATAGTAATGTCGCCCAAATGTTGGATTCTATAACTTTTAAGAACCTTCAAGAATGACAGGAACTGTCAAAAATGACATGTGCTGTCAAAAATGACAAGAACTGTCAAAAATTACGAAAACTGTCAAAAATGACGGAAACTGATTGCCTTTATTTCAACTTAAAACCTCTACTCGTTCATGAGAAAAAGATATTATACTGACAGACAGCATAGTTGGTTTGGAAAACATAACTTTTACCGATAACTGTAGGTACCTCCTACCTACATGCTGTTTGGTAAATGTCTTGCGACTGTTTGAGTATTTTTACCTACTTACATTAAAGTTGGGTTCTCTTGAAAATGGCGGGAAACGACGGTTGCGAAATTATTTGATAATTTTCCTTTTAACGTCTACAGGGACTATTTTGTGTTTAATATCACGTTAAATTAATCAAAAAATGTTCGCGAATGACAGTACGGTGAAGTTAGTGGATTATTTATGCAAGATCTGGAGTTTCAAGCTTATATCAAGAGTCCCGCTACGAGCTCTGGACTGAACGTGACTGTCGAGCTGCTTCGTCCAGAGTGACGACGCGACGGCGACTCCCCTGGAGGCAGATATAAGGCTATTGAATATATTGAATTCTCTGTAACATGACATTGGCAAATGACGAACAGTCGAGTCCATTAATAAAATAAATAAATAATTGAAAGGTTATCTCATAAGTGATCCCATTATATTCCTTTTTATATACGGAACCCTAATAAAACTTGAACGTTTTTCGTTTCTATCGGAACTAATACCAAGCAACTCAATATCTGCAGACCGATTACAGATGCATTCAAATAAAACAAGTCTCCATATAGCCATTTGGAATTATTAAAAAATCGTTATTAGCCGACTGTCGCAAGATGACGGTAATGTTTCTGACAGTACGTAAAGTACCTGTTAGCTATAAACGTGACCTAATGACCTAAAGGTAGGCAATGGTTTAGGATTTGAGCTGGATTTGTCTGTCCGGATCTGTTCAACGACTCACCAAATAAACCACCGGTTTTCTCAGAAACGCGTGGACGGATCAAGTTGAAATTAATACCAAATACTCAGGTCTGTAATTTCATGCAACTGTAAAAAAATCAACCTTCTACGGTAATGCAATCAAAAGATATGGCCGTTTGTGTCGAATTGTCTCGCAAATTTGTATGAAAACCAAAACCTATAGGGTACTTTATTTATTTATTTAAACTTCTACACATTGTATACAAAAGGCGAGCTTAATGCCTTGCGGCATTATCTACCAGCTGACCTTCCCGTTGACCTAGGATCATGAAGCTAGGTCTTACAGCACAAGTAAAGGAAAAATCCGTAAACTGTAAAAGACATTGCCACATTTCAATGGAGCTTTGCCCCACCTACAAAACTACGTGACCATTTAAGCTGTACCTATCATTTTGTTGGGGACTTATTACAGGTTTCATATTGCATAAACATAATCAGTATCATTTTCTACTACTCTCGCAACTCCTATAGAAGAATAACAAAAACAATGAATAATTCGCTTCGATTTCTTACTATTTTCTGAATTCTTAATTAGGCTGTTTTTTTCGACTCGCTAGATGTACGGTCGAAGACAGAGAAAGGTGTACAGTAGTTTTTAAGAATGAGATTTTCTCACAAACTACTTGACCTATTGCAAGAATTCTTTCACTGTTTGATAGATGTAAGTTAAAACTATGTAACTGTATAAGAATTATTAAATTCGGTCCAGTAGTTTTTGAGAAAATCTCAACCTTATTGAGGCCCCCTGTATACTTATCTCTGTCTTCGACTGTACCAATTTGTTTATTATCTATATTGTTTATGTATTTGTTTGTGTTGTGCAATATAAGTGTTAAAACAATCCTTCCTTTAAACCCTATCATTAAAAGCCAATTAACTTCTTTCAGTGTATTTGTATAGAAAACCTTGCCCCCTCCGAAAGCGTTTCACCGCCACATTGTGTGCACACAGCACAATGCACAATGTGTGGGAACATGTGCACAACAGGTTATGTCATGACCAGCACATACGAGACTGTACTTAGCGGCATTTCTTTGCAATGAAATGTAAATGACAATGCCGGATTCTGCCCCACCATCAACTGCAACATGTACAAGCTAACTAATAAATGTAAAAATATCTCCGTTTTTTATTAAAATTATTGGTTTAAATTAAAGTTTTGTACAAGTTGCGATTCGAAAAAAACAGCCTAATTAAGAATTCAGAAAATAGTAAGAAATCGAAGCGAATTATTCATTGTTTTTGTTATTCTTCTCTAGGAGTTGCGAGAGTAGTAGAAAATGATACTGATTATGATTATGCAATATGAAACCTGTAATAAGTCCCCAACAAAATGATAGGTACAGCTTCAATGGTCACGTAGTTTTGTAGGTGGGGCAAAGCTCCATTGAAATGTGGCAATGTCTTTACCCTGTATATGTAGTGAGGCTTTCGCTCGCTACAGGCGAAGGCTTTTAGGCTGAGCCCGCTAGCTGGGTACAGGCGACAGCGCATCAAGTGTAACACTTTGGACAGTTCTTATTGTCTGCGTCATAAGAGTTGGAATCGTGCCGCAAGTGTTAGTATTACGTGCTGCCGACTGTACTCCGGGATGAGCCCAATATGCACCTAAAAGTCTTATTGCTACGCTATTGGAAATATCCCAAGGCTTACTGACATTTCAGTTTAAAACGTGGACCGAATGAAACTTTATACAAGAGACGATAGTAACTCACTAGACGTAGGCACCAGGGATGCTGCGAATATTCGCATCCGCATCCGCAAATGCGGAGCTTCCGCGTGGATTTGGACATCCGCATCCGCAATAATCAGAAGCGGAAGTAATGCGGATGCGAATGTAAAAAAAAACACTAAAAAAGAGTCAATTGTGGACGAAAGTCCTCTTAAATGGTGGAGTGTTCATCGAGAGGAATTTAAGACATTATCACCGATAGCACCATGATTTTTATCCATTCCACCAGGCAGTGTTCTTAGTGAACAATTATTTAGTAGCGCGGGTTTAATTAACGAACCTCTGCGTAACCGGCTTGAATCAGAGAAAGCGGCAATATTACTTTTTATTAAATATAATGCTCCTATTTTTTACTTCACTTACCAATTCTAATTAATAAAAATGTTAATAAATACTATATCATTATCTTAATTCTTCATTCTTATACTTTTTTATATAGGATCTTAAACACCCGCATCCGCGGATGTGAGTCTTCAAAAATCCGCATCGGCATTCACATCCGCGGATGCGAAAAAATCGGCATCCGCAACATCCTTGGTAGGCACCTACCGCACCGCACGAGCCTCGTTTGCCGGCCGCTCCGCGCAAATATTTAAATAGAATAATGAGAAACGAATTTATCTAAAATTATATATAGAAAAGTACCTGTGTCATTATTTAACATTACAAAATCAATCATATAATTTCGAAATGTCATTACTAATTTATTATAAGTTGTATCAGATTGTAAAGTTTTAGCTAAAAATGATATTTAGGAGTCGATGATAAATCTACCAGATAATATAAAAATACTTAATATGACTCAATTTAAGATTAGCCTAACAAATTGGCTGTTGGAAAGCTGTTTTTACAAAGTTACGGAATATATGAATCACAAGACAGGGACTATCACTTGAATTTGTATAGTGCAGTTCAGCTAAGTACATAATTATGTTTGCACACCTGCATGCAGGTTGAATACTATGACCATCTTTATCATAAAACCATTTTATGTTATGACTGTATTCTCGCAAATAAAAATTTCAGTTTGAGTTTGATGAAAATTGAGGGTTATCATACATAGTTAACATTCAACCTAATAAAAACCTGAAAAACCCTCTAATTATGCCCCTGGAGGAGCCTCTGCCTCATTATACAGTCCTGTGAGGGCTCATGCATATTCCATTCATAACGTGAACAAGGACCTTCTTTATGTTCTAATATGTAAGTATGCTTTATATATATGAATTAATATTTATTAATTAGATAAAACGGGAATTACCGTGTTAAACATTTATTATTGATGTCTCGATATTTCGACAGCATTGCATTGAGTCTACTCGTGACCATGATGGCTGCAATGCTGTCGAAATATCGACACATCAATAATAAATGTTTAACACGGTAATTCCCGTTTTATCTAATTAATATGTATACAAACCGTGAAAGTTTAAAAAGTGAATTAATATTATCTACAAAAACACTGTTTTTTGGTAATCATATCCACTAGCTAGCCAAATCTAGGTGGTAATCGTGGTCCAGGTCTCAGCGGAAGACCAGCGCTCCGCCCTCGGGCAGAGCACATGCTGAGCTGGGACCTGTTTGGCACTGCTACACGCACCCTAGTTATATAGTTCATTGTTTTATCAGTTTTTCTGTACAATATGTATGTATGTGTGCTGTGTTGTGTCAAATAAATGGTCATTCATTCATTCATTCATTCATCTAACTGTATGTAAGTACTTACCTAAGTTTAAGTTATGAGGTAAACTTACGACAACGACATACCTGAAATTAAAAGAAAAACACGTTATAAGTAATTATTCATTTACGAAACTTATGGCGTACCTACATTCAATAATATAAGTCGTAGAACAAAAGTTGTTCAGTTACCGATACTGAACACCGTCCTTTCGGCTTCATATACCCTTTACGTTACACCCTGTATATATGTCGTGGTCAGATCGTTAAATTGAGCATTTCATGAAATCGTCAGTCATTTCATGAAATGGTGGCATTTCATGAAATCGTCATGTTGCGCTGGGCATATCGTTTAAACGTCAACGTTCGTCGATTTGTCCAACGACGTTTGGTCAGATCATTAATGTAGGGTGCCCATTAAGGATGTAAGTAATAATAATTCAAAATATACTTATCACGAACTTATTTATTGTTCTAGTCAGTACCAAATTAAAAAAATATATATGTTACAAAATTCTTACAAGCATTTCAAACCAATTGTCCACTGGAATTAAATATACGAAATATTCATATTGAACACATTAAAAGGACAATAAATATGTTTTTATTAATTTTTTTTTTAATATTATTATATTTATAAAATAAGTACAAAATTGTATTATAATATTATAGAACGTTAAAACGTTTCGTTTCACATACGGTATACCTTTATGAAATTCCGTTAGTATTTCAAAATATTTCTCCATCGTAATTATACGAATAGTAGGATCATCAATGCATTTCTTCTTGTATATTAAAAACTTGTAATTCCAGTTTTTCCATGATGTAATATTTTGTAATCCAGTAAATTATAGTCCGTCTGGTCACCCTACTTTCCTTTATTTGTTGTATAACCTAAAAATGAAAATTATGTATGTTGAATTTCTAGGATTCAATTATTAAAAGTAAATAAGTACATTTTAGATACTTAGATGAGATTTTAAAAGGATATATACTAAATATTGTCATTTAAATAGGTACTAACCTGTGAAATGTATTCCCAAGATTTTTTTTGTAAATTGAGGTTGGTTTTTGCGTGACTGTCATAAAATTCACACCGTTTCGTATAGTAACACTTATTCAAGTTTCCAACACACTTTCTTATATAATTTGCACATTTTTATTCACTTTTCAACATGAATCCGCATTATTTACTTACGCACACAAACATAAACAATGACAAAGCGCGCTCTCAGCGCCTCTAGCGGTAGTTTTTGCCATTTTTCTACGATATGGTCAATTGTGTTTGGTCATATCATGAAATAGCCGTGCGTTTGTTGGACATATCGTAAAACGTTTTCTATTCATTGATCTGGCCAAGCTATTTCATGAAATGACCAATAGACATTTGACGATTTCGTGAAATGCCACCATTTCATGAAATGGTCGACTATTTCATGAAATGTTCAATTTAACGATATGACCACGACATATACATATATATGTTACCGGACAAACCACATTTCAGGACAAACTCACCGATTTAGGGACGACACTATTTCAGTAATGTGACGTCATGACGTGTGAAGCCACCGTTAACGAAGTATAAAAGTAGGTTCTCTTGAAAATGGCGGTAAACGACGGTTGCGAAATTATTTGATAATTTTCCTTTTAATGTCTACAGGGACTATTTTGTGTTTAATATCACGTTAAATTGATCAGAAAATGGTCGCGAGTGACAGTATGGTGAAGTTATTGGATTATTTATGCAAGATCTGGGGTTTCAAGCTTTTATCAAGAGTTCCCGCTCCGAGCTCGGGAGTGAACGTGACTGTCGAGCTGCTTCGTCCAGAGTGACGACGCTACGGCGACTCCTCTGGATGAAGACATGAAGACGCGGCTACCCAGGGTGAAGACGCCACTGCGACTCCCCTGGAGGAAGATAGATGACTATTGAATATATTGATTTGTCTGTAACATGACATTGGCAAATGACGAACAGTCGAGTCCATTAATAAAATAAATAAATAAGTGTAAAAGTAACAAAACACGGTTTAAGTAAAGTTAAACTAAGTTTATTGCTAAAGCCGCAAATAACAAAGAGAATAATAACTCAAATAAAACTTGAAGGCGAAAAATATGCCGAATACTTTGCGAACTCATCGTTTGAGTATTTATTCATAAGTGAGTGGGCGAACTTGAGTCGGGTTTAGACCAAATCAAATCTCTTTATAACAAGTAAGCACGTTGAGTACATTTTTGCACGTCACCAAGTTTTTGAATTTACATTTACACTTTGCAAGGAAAAGTCAACGCTGAGGAGAACAAGTGGCAAAAAACTCTCAGCAGCACATCTTTTAAAATAATTACAATTAATATCTTTCCTATGCGATACAGGGTCCAGGGCAAGCCTAGCAGGGATTCAAATTGATTTGAAACAAAATCGATTTACTCGTCCCTCAGACGAAAATATGGAGACAAAATTCACGATCTGAATACGAATCACGATGGCTCTGTTGGAATAGAGCGTGCCACGTGCGAGGTCCCGGGTTCGAATCCCGGTCGTGATGAAAATTTTTCTCCATTTATCATTTACATTTACATTTTTTTTTTTTGATTTTCGTTTCGCATAGCGCATATGCATGAAAATATTAAAACGATTTACCCATGTTTGGGAAAGATTCATAGCAATAATAATTAAATTAAAAAAAGGGTAATGAGGTTGCAGACCTGAGTATTTGGTATTAATTTCCACTTGATCCGTCCACGCGTTTCGGAGAAGACAGACGGACGAACGGACCTTGAAATATTGTTACTGTGACGCGACAAAACGTCGACACGTAATTCTAAAACTTTAGAGATTAAAAGAAATTATGTAAAAACAAAGACCATAATGCATGAGGAGTGGAAAATGCTGAATAAAAACGTATATACGACCCACTGTTACATAGAAACAGTTACTCCAACAATGCTCACTATCGCAGCCATCACACATACAATAATGGCTCAGTTGAAGGCAACACAATGGCGACGATTTTAGAAACGGCAACCAATTCTTATGCAAATCAACTTCGATTCTGTTTACGGTTAAACGTGCTTCGTGATGAATTGAGAGTTAGATTTTGTGCCTTGTCCGATCGTTTTCGAGTTTCCTGTGGGAACCTGCTATTGATTTCATTATGATTTTTTTAGACTCCACTCCACCCGACTCTCACCGTTTTGCCTCCAAACCCTGTGCAGGTCCTCCATCTGGTCGGGGAGCCTCCCACCCTATGTCTAACTAAATAAGTAACTCTACATAATTATTTTATAGTAAAACCTAATTAGGTTTTATTCAATTCAATTCAAATTGAAGAGGTTTGTCAGAAAGCTTTTAGAAACTTAGGCTTTATACTAAGACAGGCACGAGATTTTGATGGAGTGGCCACGATTAAGGCGCTGTACGGTGCTCTTGTGCGAAGCAGGCTCGAGTTTAGTTCGATCGTTTGGAACCCTTATGAAAAGAAATATGTCGATATGCTAGAGAGGTTGCAGAATAAATTTTTAAGGTTTTTATATCTGAAACAGTATGGGGTGTATCCTTTTTTCCCCCTGAAATATCCGACACTATTCGTACTGGGCATGGTTGGATACAATACGCTACATGTCAGAAGGGATTTGGCCCTGGTCACATACGCGTTTAAAGTATTTAGGGGGTTGCTGGACAACCCACAGATGTTAGCATCAATGGAACTGCTGGTGCCGGATAGTCGTTGCCGCACGTATCTGCGCCCGCGCAGAGAGGGGTTGTTCCGCCTGGCGCGCGGCCGCTCCAACGCGCTGCGGGAGGCGCCCGTACCGAGAGCGCTGCGCATACTCAATGCGTTAGGGGAGGGCGGAGGGGGAACAACAAATTGACCTGTTCTCGTGCTCTCTGACAGAGTTCACACGCGCTGCATTAAATTATCTGTCAAATGTCTAAATATATACACTAATTATTAATTATTTCAATTGTTATGTTTTATGTTTGTTAATGTATGAATGACTACAATTTTGTGTTGGACATGTTCTGTTAGAAAATTGTAATGAATAAATAAATAAATAAATAAAATACACTGTAAGACACAAACAATTACAAAACAGAAATACAAAATAGCACGTAAAATTTTGGCGGCATTATCGCTAAAAACAATTTCTTCCAACCAACTATTGAGGCAATTTAAGAATGGTATAATAAGGGAGTGGTAGAGGTAGAAATACAAGAGGAATAAAATCACGCGTTCGTGAATCCTTTTATCGGAACCGTTAAAGATTCTAAAATAATCTCTAGTGCAGTAGCAGTGACACATGATAGGAGTAACACCGTGCAATAACCAGTGGAGCAATGAGCTGGACAAATAAATATCGTTAGGCGTGAGGGGAGGCTCGGTGGCTCAGTGGTTGGGTCAATGGACTTGCAATATGGAGGTCCCAGGTTCGATTCCCAGCTAGGGCAGCCATGTACCAATGAGTTATCCTCGGTTTTTTCGACGGAAAACCTTACGTACATTTACCGAGTGATCTCAAAAAAAACGATGAAGGAAAACATCGTGATGAAACCTGCATGTCGTAGAAAAAAAATCTAAGGCATGTGAAATCCGCCAACCCGCACTGGGCCCGCGTGGTGGATTTATGGCCCGAGCTCCCTCGATGTAAGGGAAGGTCTGTGCCCGAGCAGTGGGGCAATATAAATAGACTGATGATGATGATGTGAGGGGAGGGGGCCCGCGATACCCGGCCGAGTTGCCCGCGGCACGACGCCGAGTGGCGGTGGGTGGCGAGGCAGACAGGTGGGATATACAGGAAATTGGTTTGTTTCCATGACTAATTTAAAGAAAACAAAGGTATGAATCTATACAGAAGCGAATCTTGGACAATCAAGGAGGAACTGCGGAAACGTGTAGAGGCTTTCGAAATGTGGGCTTACAGACGCATGTTGCGCATCAGTTGGACTGACAAAATAACGAACGTTGAAGTCCTGCGACGGATGAACAAAAAATGCGAACTTTTGCAGACCATCAAGAAGCGTAAAGTGGCGTACTTAGGACATGCTCTGAGGCACCAGCGCTATGAGTTGCTTCAACTTATTATGATGGGAAAAGTCGCCGGAAAGAGAAGAATCGGTCGCAGGAAAAAGGCTGCGTAACATCCGAGAATGGAGTGGAATCGCGAGCGCCGCAGACCTGTTCCGCCTCGCGAGAGATAGGCACTAATATGATGAGCTGGTTGCCAACCTTCACTAGTTGGAGAGGCAACCCCCAAGAAGAAGAAAGGTATGAACACAGAGCCAATAGACATGAAATCGGTACAAATGTGCACGCGAAAAATTCTGTCAACGATGAGCGCATAGAGACGAAGCGGGGGACAGGGGGGGCCGTATTAAAGAGATGCGTCCATGTCTCTATGTGGCACGTGTCGCGAGGCAATGTTGCGCTCATGTGCGGGCAGACACGGGCGCGCTCCTGGTACAGGGGGTAAGTGGTCTGTGGGTGTGAAAGATTGCACAAAAAAAATTCAACAAACTTAAGTATCCTACAGTAATGTCGCGAAATGAGTATTGACAATGAACTAAGAACATGCATGGTGAGTGTCGCCGGTTCCATATGAGGGATAGAGTTTAGATTACTAATAATAGTAATAGTTGTGGACCTAGTTTTTAAGTAATTATGTTGTTATTATTTTAAAAGATGTGTTGCTGAGAGTTTTTTTTGCCACTTTTCCTTGCAAAGTGTAAATGTAAATTTAAAAAAAATATTGACGTGCAAAAATGTACACAACGTGCTTACTTGCAATAAAGATATTTGTGAATATCCTAGTGAACGCAATCGTGTGGAGGCAGGCGCGGGGAATGCAGCCACTTTGAAATTAAAAACACGCCTCAACACGGACAGCGAACCGATTTGTTTGGAGACTACTCACATGGAAAAATATACAAAAGATCATTCTTAAAAGGTTCCGCTTTTATCAATAAGTACTGGAGTGATTTCAAAAATTCTTTAGAATTACCTAGTGTATACTGGAAACTAGTGAAAGAATTGCTGAAGGCATTGCCCTTTCCTTCCTGGATTTGGGCGAGTTGGGCTTTGAGGAGTTCCTCTCCTTAAATATTTGGTCTCATCGGCGAAACGACGGTCTTGGACCCCTCAGAAGAAGTTTCGTTTATGGCAATGTTCTCGCACGATTGATAACGATACTGTAATCTATACATATAATAAGACTGTAAAAAAGTAGTGTCTGTACATTGGATATTTTTGGAAAAGAATAATTGTAATGTGTTTTAGGATCGATACTGATGCCAAAACACTGATTTTTAGAATTTTTGTCTGTTTGTCTGTGACTTTGTGCAAGTATCACGCCATAACTACTGAAGGGATTTTGACGGGAGTTTCACTAGGAGATAGCTGAAATATCTAAAATAGCTGAAATATATAAAATAGTATTTATCGCAATAAACATTTTGTAAATAGCTTTTTTAATAAAATTGATTAAATTGGAAGATTTTATTTTTTTAAGGTTGGCGGCGCTAGTTGGCTCATGGAAGTTAAGTTGTTGACCCAAATATAGGAAAAGCAGAAAATACCAAGGTAAGCATCTCTCCAATATTCACAATATGTGGCAGTAAAATACGGGCCGGGTTTTACGAGTGAGTTACGACCTCTTAGACCAATACAAGGTATAGGTTATACAAAATAACCGAAATACCCACTCTTATGCTGCTATTCATAAACCTAGTTAAACCTGACTTCCCTTAAATCGTTTTGCTATCCCTTTCACACTTCGTTAAAAAAGGTTATGTTAGAAAGGGACAGGGGCGTAACTTTAAATGGCGTTTATAAATACGCGTCAAATTTTTTGGACGTGTAAAAAAAGTCATTGATTTTTTTTTAATTTATTATGGCAGGGCCCAATGCCATCGGCCAAATCTTACATTTGCAAACATCTACAAACTTATATTTGCAGATGATCAATTAATCAGGAGTACCTATATCGATGTCTGGACATAATATTTTGATAATGACAAAGTTAAGTAGGTATCTAAATCTAGTATATCTTTTCGTTAGAGCAAAGTAGCATTGCACGGAACCCTCGGGGCGCGAGGCAGACACGCACTTGGTTTTATTTATTTATTAAATAAATAGTACCTAAGTAGGTTCTCTTGAAAATGTCGGGAAACGACGGTTGCGAAATTATTTGATAATATTCCTTTTAACGTCTACAGTGGTTATTTTGAGATTAATATCACGTTAAAAATTAATCAGAAAATGTTCGCGAATGACAGTATGGTGAATTTGTTGGATAATTTGAGCAAGATCTGGGGTTTCAAGCTTTTATCAAGAGTTCCCGCTACAAGCTCGGGAGTGAACGTGACTGTCGAGCTGCTTCGTCCAGAGTGATGACGCTACGGCGACTCCCCTGGATGAAGACATGAAGACGCGGCTACCCAGGGTGAAGACGCTACTGCGACTCCTCTGGAGGAAGATAGAAAGCTATTGAATATTCTGTAACATGACATTGGCAAATGACGAACTGTCGAGTCCATTAATAAAATAAATAAATAGTAAGTAGTGTTCGCATTTCGCTGCGATATGATTGTTCTGTGTAGTACGGAGTAGTGGGAATGCGACACCGTACGGCGCGGTGCAGGCACTGGGACAGTACGGGTGCTCGGGGAGATTTCACGTCAGGACCGGAATACAAATACTTACTATTTAAAATTGTAATTCTCTAATAAAATCTATCAAAAACTAAGAATAAAACAGCGAGGTAACGCTGCCAGTGTCTTGGGTACTCTTCCCATAAGTCTAAATTTTAAAAATAATTTATTTTAGGTTTTTAAATAATGAATGTTTCTTTTTTAATATTTTGTATTGTACAGTCGACGACAGAGATAAGTATACAGGGGGTCTAAATAAGGTTGAGATTTTCTTAAAAACTACTGGGCCGAATTTAATAATTCTTTTACAGTTACATAGTTTTAACTTTTATCTATCAAACAGTGAAAGAATTTTTGCAATAGGTCAAGTAGTTTTTGAAATAATTTCAACCTTAAAAACTCTCCTGTACACCTTTCTCTGTGTTCCACCGTACCTTTTTTATATACCTTTTTGAAATAAATATTACCAGTTTTATACTGTAGGTTAATTGTATTAACTACTACACTATTGTAATTTTATTATTGTATTTCATTAGCCCTGAAAAAACTGTTTACAAGAAACTAGATATATAGTCTGTTAAGGACTAGGTGCGCCATCTGTTGAACGTAGAGGAGAAAACAAGGACTCGTCGATACAACAGACTCACAAGAACAGTGGCTCCGAACCATCATCCATATTTTATTAAAATTAAGTTAAAATTGTAAAAGACAACAATAAAGCATCGAAACACATCATAACAAATTTCAATCACAACCTGACCTGCGCCCACTAATCAACATAGTCCTTTTCAGGGCTATATCCTAGTTTCTCGTCTTTTCAGGGCTTCAGTGTTTCAAAACGATCATGTACTTAGTTAATATACAATTAGCCTACAAAACGTCCAGAATCCGAATCACATCTCCAATTCTCCACAATACATCGTCTACTGTTTCTGTCTCTTTCTAACACAACTTGTCTAAATGCCTGTAACTAAATTTGATTTTGATTTCACAGTTGATCATGAATTTGTGTCTATTTTGTACTAATAATGAAAAACATTTAATAATTGTCGATGCTTATAAAATACCTATTACAAACAATTATTATTATTATTATTCCTTTATTTCTCTTTTATCTTATTTAATATATTTATACATTTCAATATCAAAAACAAATAGAAAAATATATAAATATAAAAAATAGCCACCCACCGGCAGCGGGATGCATGCGCATCCAAGCTGCCGGAGGTTAGGATCCCAGAGTGAGGAACCTCCTCACAATGCGTGCCGTGTCCAGCAGCACTGCCTTCTGCATCCGGCTCTTGATCCAACTGTCTAGTGAGAGTCTCTTAAGATGTTGGTCGAGACTCTTCGCTATTATTATTATTATTTTTTACAAACCTCTAAGGCAAACAAACAACGCCACGTCTATATCTGTAGATAACAAGATTTCAAGAATTAAAGTTAGTTTGAAGTTTTTTTTTGGAAAATTCTTCCCAGAGGGAAATGCAAAGCCAACTAGAGCATACAGCCTGGTCTGATGTTAATATAATGTCTGAATTCTAATAAATACATACATATATACGAAGATAACCTAACCTAAACCTACGCACAACCCTCCCAAACGAAATAACTCAACAATCCACGCCATTATTGAATAACTCAAGGAAACCTTGATAAGAGCTTCACAAACACGACTTCTTTCGAGGACTCCAATTAATAGAAACATCTTTCCGCGAACGATTCTGTCCTGATTAACTTAACGTGATCATTAGTCACTAAATAAATACCGCGGAAACTATTTAATTAGAATTTTCACAAAAAAGTAGCTAATGGCGTTTTGCGCGCTTAACAAGGAATTATAGTTTGAATGAAGACTTAAATTAAATGAGTCACAGTGTCCCTACTGTGTGCAGTGTGCAGTGTGCCCGCCGGACGTGATATCACTCTCTTTTGCCTCCAGTTACAACTCGCTCGTGGGAACGTTATCATGAACATTTCACATTACATAATCTGTATTTATATTGGTGTATGTGCTTCTTATTTCTTCTTATTCTTTATTTATTTTATGCAATACACTGCCGTTTATTTTTTGTTAATTTCCATTGACCTCGGTTGCCTGGAAGAAATCGCTCTGAGCGATAAGGCCGCCTTTGTACAAATTGTTTACTCTCTGTTTTTTATGTATATGCTTCTTTGTGCAATAAAGTGTTTATCTATCTATATATCTGTTCTCATTGCTACCAGACTGCTGTGTGCATGGCGCAGTCAACTGGTTGAAACACCAGACTGCTGTGTGCATGGCGCAGTCAACTGGTTGAAACACCAGACTGCTGTGTGCATGGCGCAGTCAACTGGTTGAAACACCAGACTGCTGTGTGCATGGCGCAGTCAACTGGTTGAAACACCAGACTGCTGTGTGCATGGCGCAGTCAACTGGTTGAAACACCAGACTGCTGTGTGCATGGCGCAGTCAACTGGTTGAAACACCAGACTGCTGTGTGCATGGCGCAGTCAACTGGTTGAAACAGACGTTTGATTGAACAGCTAGCACGTTTATTAAACCACCAACTCGCCATCCAACCAAAAATCTAAGTGTCAATTAGCGGAGTGGCTGAACACAACGTTCAACACTACAGCTAAACGCCGCTAAGCGGACTGGTTGAACGTCAATTTGCAAATGACATTGCCACATTTCAATGGAGCTTTGCCCCACTTTCAAAACTACGTGACCATTGAAGCTGTAGGTATCTATCATTTTGTTGGGGACTTATTACAGGTTTCATGTTGCGTAATCATAATCAGTATCATTTTCTACTACTCTCGCAACTCCTATAGAAGAATAACAAAAACAATGAGTAATTCGCTTCGATTTCTTACTATTTTCTGAATTCTTAATTAAGCTGTTTTTTTCAAAACAAAATGTACAAAACTTTATTTTAAACCAATAATTTTAATAAAAAACGAAGATATTTGTTCATTTATTCGTTATGTTGTACAACATGCGGTTGATGGTGGGGCAGAATCTGGCATTGTGATTTTAGTAACAGGTTCTTACCGCGATTTAGACTGAATTATGAGATATTTCGACACAGTAGTACTTATCTAGAAAAAATTATAATACCTGCGAATAAAAAAATCTTAAAATACACAGTCAATATCCGAGCCAAATAAACAAATATCGCTATTTGCTCCAAATATAAACAAACTCAATATCATTGCAAATATTCGCATTCGCTACCAGCGTCTTGGAACAGTAATTGAATCCCGTCTCGCGGCACATTGGCTCCGGCACACACCACCCAGCCTTACGCCACCCAGCCTGCCAGACGACGAATTAATAAATAAATAATAAAATAAATAATAAAAATCTTTATTTATCTCACATCAAAGAATGGTAGGTACAATATACAACAACTAGCGATACAATGTATGGTTCCAAGATGCGAGAGTCTGGTGTCTGTGCTAGGCGTAAGCCTGTGTTACAGATCACCAGGCCAGATACATTTAGAAACAGAAATAGGAAAATAAGAAAATAAGCATTAGGTACTAATTAGGTGTATGTGAGTAGTGATGGTCGTGGTTAGTGTGTGTGTGTGTGTGAGAGAGAGAGAGAGGGTGTGTTAGTGTGTGTGTGTGAATAAATCGCTCTCAGCTCAAAAGTCAATCTTGAGAACGACCTCAAGACGGCGTTCCTATTAATAAACGTAACTTAGGTGCGCGTTTAGGAATCGGGTATCACGTGACGTATTAATAAACAAAACTCAGTTCTCAAGATAACTGTCAAACTCACACTTGAGAACGTATTTGCTGATTGCAGGCGAACCGCGACTTGACAAAGACATCACGTGAAGCCCTCAAGATTGGTTTATTAATAAATGACATACTTGAGATGGTGATCACGTCAGGTATCAGCTGAATTCGCTCTTGACGGGTTTGAGCTCTAATTTAATACGGGCCCTAACCTAGAAAAACTTTACTCTTTATGCTCTAAAAATTCGTCCAAAATAACATATCGAGTTAATACCTAAAGCAGTTTATATCGTACGTAAATAAGTCCCCTAAATCCTGGCAGCGCCCAAATAGCTGTCCCGTCTGGCGGCGGCATTCCGACATTCCGCGAGGTCTGTGCAGTGTAGAGTACATACCGTACATGCCTGTACGTGACGTCTCTTTGTATGGAAATGGCGGTCGCTCCTTGTTTTATTCAGGTTTTGAGCGAAACGATTGAATATGAAATTGTTTATTAGGTTTTTGCGATATTACTACAATTTCAATGGAATATGTACAGTAAAAAGAGGTCGGTGGTTGGGTCAATGGACTTGCGATACGGAGGTCCCAGGTTCGATCCCCGGCCAGGTACTGTCGAAGACAGAGATAAGTATACAGGGGGCCTCAATAAGGTTGAGATTTTCTCAACAACTACTGAACCGAATTTAATAATTCTTTTACAGTTACATAGTTTTAACTTTTATCTATCAAACAGTGAAATAATTCTTGCAATAGGTCAAGTAGTTTTTGAGATAATCTCAACCTTAAAAACTCTCCTGTACACCTTTCTCCTTTTACCTTCTTTCTCTTCAACGGAAAAACTTACGTACATTTACCGAGTGCTCTCAAAGTGAAGGAAAACATCGTGATGAAACCTGTATGCCGTAGAAGAAGAAAAAATCTAAGGCATGTGAAATCCGCCGCACGGGCCTGTGCCCGCGTGTTTTTTGAAGAAAAAAAATTGATAACTAGCTGGGTACTTCGTATGGATAGAAGTCGCTGGTTACCGTAGACCTCCACGAAGTACTGTCAATGTACTGTGAGGCAGGTCTTCCTCTCTGGTCCCTCGTTTCCACATCACATACCGCAATGGCTCATAGCCTATGTGCTGCCCGGATACTGGAGCTATCTCTAGTGATAGTCACATCACAATCCCTCCAGTAGTTTTGCCGTGATGTGGAAACATCGACACAAGACAGATTCTAAAAATTGATGTTTTGGCCTAATATTGAATCAAACCTGAATTTGGTCAATCTGTTGACCTTTGCACGTGTCGGTCTTGACCCCTGGCCGGTGTCGGGCCGGGTGTCGACCCTGTGACCAATCGGCCGACTGCCATTCACAATTAGTGACAAGTTCGAAACAATGCGCTTTGTGACAATGTCAAGCTCAAGTGTTTAACTGAGAGGGTGCGGTGAGTCGAAGGTGTCAGTAGCGGTAAAAAATCAAGTCTCTTATTCAAGGCTCTAATAAATCACTATCAGCTCAAAAGTCAATCTTGAGAACGACCTCAAGATGACGTTCCTATTAATGAACGTAACTTAGGTGCCCGTTTAGGAATCTGGTATCACGTGAGTAACGCCGTATTAATAAACAAAACTCAGTTCTCAAGAGAACTTTCAAGCTCACGCTCTCAAGTGCAGCGCTCAGCGTTTTAGGCCCGTATTAATAGTCTGAGCTCAAACCCTCAAGAGCGAATTCAGCTGATACACTCTCAAGACGTGATCACCATCTCAAGTATGTCATTTATTAATAAACCAATCTTGAGGGCGTATCACGTGATGTCTTTCTCAAGTCGCGGTTCGTCTGCAATCAGCGAATACGTTCTCAAGTGTGAGTTTGACAGTTCTCTTGAGAACTGAGTTTTGTTTATTAATACGACACGTGATTGTTAAACGCGCAGCTTAGTTACGTTTATTAATAGGAACGTTATCTTGAGGTCGTCCTCAAGATTGACTTTTGAGCTGAGAGTGATTTATTAATACCGGCCTTAGAGATAATATCTCTGTAAGCTATATAGTATGTGAATAAATAAATAAATAAATAAAATAAATCGTGTTGACTGCGAATCATCATCATCAGTCTATTTATATTGCCCCACTGCTGGGCACAGACCTTCCCTTACATCGAGGGAGCTCGGACCATAATCCACCACGCGGGCCCAGTGCGGGTTGGCGGATTTCACATGCCTTAGAGTTTTTTCTTCTTCTACGCCATGCAGGTTTCATCACGATGTTTTCTTTCACCGTTTTGAGAGCATTCGGTAAATGTACGTAAGTTTTTCCGTCGAAAAACCGAGGATAACTCATTGGTACATGGCTGCCCTGGTTGGGATTCGAACCTGGGACCTCCGTATTGCAAGTCCAGTGACTGCGAATAGGAATCCTCAATGGAAACATTGCCCCGCGCATTCAACCTCACAAATACCAACATAATACTGCTAAAGCTCTGAAATGAAATAAAAACTGAACCCCCCTCTCTCCTGCATTGAGGCAATGAACCTCGTCCGTTCACCTCCCAGCGCCAGACAGACAGACAGACATATACCCAGGTATATAGAGAGGGTATATATATAAACAGTTAGGTAACAGAGATTTCGCGAGCTTTGACGGTTTTATGAGATAATTGGATAGGTATGCGAGCTTGTTTAGGTTTTAAATATTTTTTAATGAAATGAAAAATGAAATGTTTAATATAGATAAGATAAATATTCTTTATTGTAA
This sequence comes from Tachystola acroxantha, assembly GCA_963506565.1. Classification (NCBI taxonomy): domain Eukaryota; kingdom Metazoa; phylum Arthropoda; class Insecta; order Lepidoptera; family Oecophoridae; genus Tachystola; species Tachystola acroxantha. The sequence continues at coordinate 6,599,237 of OY735897.1, forward strand.
AGTAAAAGGAATTACACAAAAGAAATATGCTAATACAGTTAGTATCACAATTGGCGGTCTTATCGCTTAAAGCGATCTCTTCCAGACAACCTTTGTTTACAGAATTCAGCGGATGAATAGGTAGCTTGTTGAGCAATAATTAAATATATATCGATACCTAACTGTTTATTTCTAGAAGAATTTAATATGCTTACAAAGTTGTCTTCTAAACAAAATATTAAAAATATATAAACTAAAACAACACAGATTATGACCACAATATTACTTATCAATCAAATATACTTTATTTGCATACAAATGAAAATACATCACATTACATTACATATAAAACCAAAAATAGGTAGTGTACAGACAGGCGGCCTTATCGCTTTAAGCGATTTGTTCCAGACAACCTTCGGGTGATGGAGATATTGTATCAAAACAGCGTAGCGGGTGCAAAATGTCATAAAACTATATAAATCAATAAAATACCTATCGTATTATGTATATAATTGACTTGATTGAAGAAAAGATACAATAATAAATAGGTAAGTACTTACTTATAGCTATTTTAGTTTTAATTTTTATTATTTATAACCTTAATTTTAATTGTAAATAAATAAATATTATTTTAATTAAAAAAAAAGTTAAGTATATCAAGTTATTTAAATACATTAATATTACTGTCGTTATTACGAAATTTATTATAAATAATAAATTTAACAATCTTTTAATTCATAATCATACTAAACTTAACCATGCGTTTGGTACAAATGATCAGGTACTTTTTTTTAAGTCTTAAAATAAAAATAAAACCTCATAAATAAACCAGTTAACTTTCGTGGGAATATCTCACTAAACCCGTACTAAAATAAACCAACCTAACCACTCCCAGTCTCCCCCGCGCTGAGTCATGCCCCGGGCTCAGTGCCTGTACTGTACTCACGTATACTGTGGCAAGGTCTCTCAAGGTTCATACGAAGGTCTTCTGAAAATGGCCCATCTTAAAGGGTTACTGTAAAGATTTAGACCGTTTAATTTATTTTTCATCCTTTGTATTACTAGTTAACCGTTAGTTAACCTACTGTATCTATTCAATACAATGATTTATAGGTAGGTACGGTGGAAGACAGAGAAAGGTGTACAGCAAAGTTTTTAAGGTTGATATTTTCTCAAAAACTACTTGACCTATTGCAAGAATTCTTTCACTGTTAGATAGTTAAAAGTTAAAACTATGTAACTGTACTAGAATTATTAAATCCGATCCAGTAGTTTTTGAGAAAATCTCAACCTTATTGAGGCCCCCTGTATACTTATCTCTGTCTTCGACTGTACTATTGTTTTTTATAGATGTATAAATAACCACTTATAGGCCCGATATTCATAGATAGGTGAGATCGGTTTTACACTGGCAAAATTGTATGAAATCTGACAGTTGTAAGACCGAACTCAAACTCAGCTCGTACTCAAAACCGTCTGGATTAATATCGGCCTTAATCTATACTAGTTCTCTCTTATCAACTTGTATACAACAAACCCACACTGGACTATTCATCAAAAAGGGTTACTCAAGATTTAAGATTCCGATCCTCAATAGGACAAAAGGCACCCTTATAGGATCACTTTGTTGTCTGTCTGTCTGTCAAGACCTATATCTCAGAAACGCGTGGACGGATCAAGTTGAAATTAATACCAAATACTCAGGTCTTCAACCTCATGCAGCCGTGACAAAATCAACCTTATACGTCAACGCAATCAAAAGATATGGCCGTTTATGTCGCATTGTGGAGCATATTTGTATGAAAACCAAAACCTATAGGGTACTTCCCGTTGACCTAGACTCATGATAAGATGGTTAAGATATAAACGACTCAGTATTGCGATGCAGCGAAGAAGTGCTGGGGATCTTGACGACGTGTTCTGTAGTATTTATTTCACGATTATAGACAGTACCTACCTAAATGTTTAAATTCCTAAAATTGAAAAATAATTTATAATAATTGCAGCCGGACCGATGGGCCCGGACTGTCACAGAATGGGTGCCATCGGACGGTCGCCGGCGTCGGGCAGACCTCGGTGTAGGTGGAGAGACGATATCGTTAGATACAGGGCTGGGTGGCTGGAAGAGGCTCAGGACAGGGATGGATGGAAGAGGAGGGGGGAGACCTTTGCCCAGCAGTGGGACGATTTATAGGCTCACAAAAAATAATTATTTGTTAATTATAAAGATAATCTGTATGGTTTAATATGACCTATTTTGTTAAGAAAATGACTTGTAAATTTTTATTTAATAATAAATTACTGAACTGAACTATTTAGTTTTATTTTATAAGTAAGTTACTTAATGTGTGTATGTTAGATAGTAGTTAGTTTCATTTGATTGAATAAATCAATTTTGTAAGCATGTATTATGCTAAGCTATTTACAAAACCATTTCGAGATTTTACATTTAAAATCATTATTTTTCTATCTCTTCAAGCTTTGTGGGATTGTGTTTATTTGAATGAAATGCTTAAAAGGTCCTTGACCTGTATTTGATCGTTCAAAGTAGTCTGTAAGCAAGTATAACTCATGGTGAAATGTTTTCCTTCATGATTACCCGGCTTACCCGGCGGCGGGTTGTCCCGGATGTGACATTATGTCATGTCCCGTGATCCGGTCACAAGTTGTATGTATTGCGAGATTCCGGGAACGAATGCCGGCGAGTGACGGAAAGCTTTCGACGAATCCGTGCTATTGAAATAGAGGATTTTATGATTGAAAAGTTATTAAAAATGCCATGTTTGAAATTGTTGGGAATTGGACACAAAATGCCTTCAAAGCGAATCACAATTCAATCTGATATCAAAAGCGAGTAAAAATGATACTCATTTTATTCGGCCATTAGTGCAGTCGAAGAGAGAGTGAGAACCGAGCCGATTATAAAGTATTAAGCATACAAAATACATTGCATTAATAAGCTTCTGATTCCGACAAATTATTGGATAAATAAAGGGATCACAGGTTAAAGAGATCACACTAAAAATACAACAGTAGACAGAGATAAGTATACATCATCAGTCTATTTATATGTCCCCACTGCTCGGGCACAGACCTTCCCTTACATCGAGGGAGCTCGGGCCATGATCCACCACGCGGGCCCAGTGCGGATTGGCGGATTTCACATGCCATAAATTCTTTTTCTTCTTCTACGACATGCAGGTTTCATCACGATGTTTTCCTTCACCGTTTTGAGAGCACTCGGTAAATGTACGTAAGTTTTTCCGTCGGAGAGTAAGGAGAGCTCGGTGGCTCAGTGGTTGGGTCAATGGACTTGCAAACGGAGGTCCCAGGTTCGATTCCCAGCCAGGGCAGCCATGTACCAATGAGTTATCCTCGGTTTTTTCGACGGAAAAACTTACGATAAGTATACAGGGGGCCTCAATAAGGTTGAGATTTTCTCAAAAACTGCTGGACCGAATTTAATAATTCTTTTACAGTTACATACTTTTAACTTTTATCTATCAAACAGTGAAAGAATTTTTGCAATAGCTCAAGTAATTTTTGAGATAATCTCGACCTTAAAAACTCTCCTGTACACCTTTCTCTGTGTTCCACCGTACAATATGGAACACCTTGGTTACGCCATGTTTTGTACAGAACTAATGCTGTTATTCATAAACCTAGTTAAACCTCACTTCCATTGAATCGTGTTGCTATCCCTTTCACACTTCGTTAAAAAGGTTAAGATAGAAAGGGACAGAGGGCCTAAACGGATCGCGTTTATGAATACGCGCCTATATGATCTTCTTACATTCATAATATCACATGTCTGGCGGTTATATGAGAGCTAAGAGTAGCACAGAACCACTGTTCATAAATTTAAATTACATGAATTTAAACTTGCAAAATGTCGTGAAATTGACCCTTAGTGGTTGCAAAGAGTGGTTTAATTTGATCCCTGTTTAACTAGCGAGAAAACTAACATCGAAATTAAGAGTCTCCTTTCGTGAAGTCGTTTAAAACTAGTAGTGCTTTGCCATTACTAATTGTATTGTTAAATAGTTAAAGTGCAGAATGGAACTCGCGCCGTTGCGGCTGTCGTTACAGTCAGACACGAGGCCAGCTAAGGGCGCCTTCAGACAGCGGGTCACGAACGCAGTTCACGCCGAACCCGGCAGCCTCTGACGTCGCTACCAAAACTCACCATGCTGCGGTGGTATCGCGCGTGGTTGAATTCCTAGCCACTCCCGCTCCTGCTCCCCCGGGGGACATCTTTATCTCGCCGACTGAGGTGGCAAGAGCGGTGATTCGACTTAACAGAAGGAAGGCGCCTGGGCCAGACGGCATCCAAAATGCCGCGATCCAGCAGATTCCGCGGAGGGGCCTGGTCGCTTTGACCAGACTCTTCAACGGAATCTTGCGTACGGGTCATTTTCCCAAGGCATGGAGATTGGGCAGAGTCATCGTGCTGCCCAAACCGGGCAAAGACAGGCGCCTCCCTTCTAGTTACCGACCAATCACCCTCCTATCGAACATAGCCAAGTTGTTCGAGCGCTTGCTGCTGAGGCGGTTGCTCCCGCACCTTAAGGTGCGGGAAGAGCAATTCGGCTTCCGCAGCGACCACTCAACAACGTTGCAACTAGTCCGTGTTCTCCACCATCTTGCTGTTGAGAGCAACCTCGGGCGGCGCACGGTGGCGGTCTTTCTCGATGTCGAGAAGGCCTTTGACCGTGTGTGGCACGAGGGCCTTCTGTACAAGTTGTTGGAGACCACGGCCCCGCAGGCACTGATCCGGGTGGTCGCGTCGTTTCTAGAAAACCGCAGCTTTTACGTTGCGGTCGAAGGAAGCGACTCGGCCCCCCGTTTGATCGCCGCGGGCGTCCCACAAGGCAGTTGCCTTTCCCCGGCCCTGTATGCCACCTACACGAACGACATTCCTACCCTCGCCGGCCGGCTGAGCGAGGGTGAACGGGATGTCGAACTAGCTCTGTTTGCGGACGATAGCGCCTACTTCGCTTCGTCACAGCGGGCCGAGATCGCTGCACGTAAAATGCAGCGACTACTCGACTTGCTGCCTGCATGGCTCGATAAGTGGCGAGTGGCCGTCAACGTTGGCAAGACGGCCGCACTACTTACCGGGCAGCAGCGCATTCTCCCTCCCCCACTTAAGCTCCGAGGTCAGGAGGTGAATTGGGAATCCTCGGTTAGGTACCTGGGGTGCCACATAGACCGGTCGCTGCGCATGGTGCCAATGGTGAGTCATGTGACCCACCAGGCTAAGATCGCGCGCTCACTTCTGCGACCAGTCCTATCGTCGAGGCTACCCTTACGTGCAAAGCTGAGGATTTTCAAGACTTATGTCCGTTCGCGCCTGACCTACGCTGCCCCAGCCTGGTACTCGCTGTGTTCCGCGACACAGAAGGCCAGACTGCAGGTGCAGCAGAACTTAGCCCTGAGAGCAATCACGGGCGCGGGCAGATACGTCAGAAATGACGTAATTGCCCGCGACGTGGAGATCGAGTCGGTGGAAGGGTTCGTGCTGAGGTTGACGCGTCGTTTATTCGACCGCGCCGATAACAGCACTCACCCCCACCTGCGAGGTCTCGCTCCCTTGCACGCGCGCCCTCCGGAAGGTCGCCCCCTTCAGAGAGAGCTGCTTCGCTCCCCGCCACCTTCTGTGGCAGGTTTGAGTCACGAGTAGCCCAGCGCGCCTGCAAGCCCAATTTAAGCTTAACCCACCCCCCGCCTTGACCCCTCCACGCTTGATTACGGTAATGTTATGTATTATTGTGTGCAAAAAAAAAAAAAAAAACTACATAAAAAAACAACAAAAATAAGTACGACGACACAAAAAAAAAAAAAAATATAATAGAACCGAGATAAAGAAAAAGAGCAAGAAAACCGCCATACACAATATTACATTACAGTATCGTTATTAACCGTGCGAGAACATTTGCCAAAAACCCCCTCCCTCTGAGGGGCCACATCACCGTCGGCCCGTTGGCCGACGAGACCCTGCCGGGGCAACAGAGGAGACTCTTAGGCCCATACGCTCCACCCAATGATGGAAGGAGCATGACCTGTCGTCGTCGTTCGCGGGTCACGATCCCGCGCCATATTTCATCTAAATCGCTCACGGACGCACCGTAATCTTCAGTTGAGGAGTTATGGCTAATCTTCTTTCTTATCCACGGCTATGCAGCCATAAGGCAAACAGTTGGCGGCTGACTGTCGGCGAGCTGACTCTGAGCTGCGTAGTGTAGACAGTTTGCTTGCGTAACGCAGATGCAAAGAATAACGCTGACTAAGACCCTTATTAATAATCTGAGCTCAAACCCGCTTTGAAAAGCGAATTCAACTGATACACTCTCGAGCGTGATCACCATCTCAAGTATGTCATTTATCAATAAACCAATCTTCACGTGATGTCTTTCTCAAGTCGCGGTTCGCCTGCAATCAGCAAATACGTTCTCAAGTGTGAGTTTGACAGTTCTCTTGAGAACTGAGTTTTGTTTATTAATACGGCGTGATACCCGATTCCTAAACGCGCCTAAGTTACGTTTATTAATAGGAACGCCATCTTGAGGTCGTTCTCAAGATCGACTTTTGAGCTGAGAGTGATTTAGTAATACGGGCCCAAGATCGAGCCTCACGCCAAACGCGCGCTCGAACTATCAATGAAAGTCTCGACTTAAACTCGTTCTCAACTCCCTGAATCTGGGTCTCTGTCCTGTCACCCGCGGCCACTCGGCCAGCGCTCGTTACGACTGAGCGCCGGCGCCGGCCGTATATAGTAAGCGGACAGTAGTACAACGGGACTTGTCCTAAAACAATGCGACGTGATGTCACCGCTGTACAGTTCACATTGTACGCTTACCTTTATGTCGCATTCAAATTGAATCCTTTATTTACATAGTCATTTCGTTTTATCAATGGATTCGACCACAATATAGAAAGAATAGAAGAAAGATAATAACTATAAATTGTATTAGGGGTACGGTGTGGAACACAGAGAAAGGTGTACAGGAGAGTTTTTAAAGTTGAGATTAACTCAAAAACTACTTGACCTATTGCAAAAAAATTTACACTGTTGAAATTTTTTTTAAATGATTATTATTATTATTACTGTTAGATAGATAAAAGTTAAAACTATGTAACTATAAAAGGATTACTAAATTCGGTCCAGTAGTTCTTGAGAAAATCTCAACCTTATTGAGGCCCCCTGTATACTTATCTCTGTCTTCGACTGTACTTACGTTATTTTATATATAATGTAAGTAAGTATGACTGTCCTACGCCCTGGAGCAACCAAATGTTGGACAAACATTTGAAATAAATAAATAAATTCAACTGGACACGCGTCAAAATCTCAGCGTGTCCAGTTAGTGACATGATAAATGTTACTTTTTTGCAATTAATTTTATTATTGTAAAACCATTAAAAACTTACTCTAAATTGTAAAACATTGCCAAGGCCTCTTTACAGCCGCAATTAGCTCATTTTGTTATATCCCATGGGTCGGTTCTTTGCCCTGTTTCTCTGTTCGTACATCCAGCCGTAACCTAGTTTGTATTCTGGACCTTATATTATTGTAAATTATTACATTATGTATGACATAACCAAGTGCTCCTAAGGTTGAATAAATGAAGTATGAAATATTTAACCAACTGGACACGCGTGAGTCCAGTTTCTCGTGTCCAGTTGGTGACTTTAATTTTAGTAGTTAGTGCCGTAGCCGCAGCTGTCATAGAAAAACTGTAAATCCCTCATACAAAGCCTTAAATCTCATTCATAGCATGTGTGTGGTCGCCGCGTGACCGCTCTGTGTGTGGTCACCCTCTGATGACTCGACGCGACCTATTGGCAATGGAATGTGTTTTATAATTTTCCTTTTAATGTCTACAGGGACTATTTTGTGTTTAATATCACGTTAAATTAATCAGAAAATGTTCGCGAATGACAGTATGGTGAAGTTATTGTAGGATTCATGCAGGATCTCAAGTTTCGCGTTATGGTCAAGAGTCCCGCTCCGAGCTCGGGAGTGAGCGTGAGTGTGGAGCTGCTTCGTCCAGAGTGACGACGCCACGGAGACTGCGAGGGAGGGAGACAGGACTATGATATATTGAATATTCTGTAACATGACATTGGCAAATGATGAGCTGTCGAGTCCATTAATAAAATAAATAAATGTAGAGTAATCACTGCCAGCCAACGAACTGTGACACTCACATGAGTTGCTGTAGTAAGTTCAAACGATAGCGATTACCTACGTTAGTAGTTACATGAATCGAATCTCAATAATCATAATGAGTATTAGTCATGTATGTAATGTTCCTAGCGCACTCAGCCATTGTGATATGCATCATACTGTACAGTCCAACTCAGGATTTACATACACAGTTTTAAGCACGAACTCAACGTGAGATAGCACTTACAATGAGACGTTTTCTGTTAGAACTAGATGGCAGCACAAGATGCTAAAGTCGCATCACAAGTACCAGGAACCCATGGCTAGCCCGGAGTCTCAGTATGTCTCACTCAACACCCAATACTCAATATATTTATTGCATTCCATAAGTTATAATACATACACCTGCATACCCCAGCTCTGTAAGTCACATCCCAGGTACAGTGGAACACAGAGAAAGGTGTACAGGAGAGTTTTTAAGGTTGAGATTTTCTCAAAAACTACTTGACCTATTGCAAAAATTATTTCACTATTGTATAGATAAAAGTAAAAACTATGTAACTGTAAAAGAATTATTAAATTCGGTCCAGTGCTTTTTGAGAAAATCTCAACCTTATTGAGGCCCCCTGTATACTTATCTCTGTCTTCGACTGTACCAGGGCACTATGAGCCGCTTAGAGTCTCATTAACACGTGGCCGCGCCTTGGTCTGCTTTCAGCAGTAGACTGCCGATGCTGTACTTGCATTCCAAGTACCAGGAGCCCAGGGCTAGCCCGGAGTCTCAATATGTCTCACTCAACACACTCGGTCAGAACAAAAGAAACAGATTCTCAGCTCCTGTAAGTATCATTCCAAGTACCAGGACACTATGAGCCGCCTGGAGTCTCAATATGTCTCACTCACTACTGTCTCCACTCCGTCGGAAGCCCCAGTTCTTTGAGTCAAACTACAAGTACCAGGGCACTATGAGCCGCTTAGAGTCTCATTAACACGTGGCCGCGCCTTGGTTTGCTTCCAGAAGTAGACTGATGATGCTGAAATTGCATTCCAAGTACCAGGAGCCCATGGCTAACACGGAGTCTCAATATGTCTCACTCAGTACTGTGACAACTCGGCCTTAGCCCCAGCTCTTTAGGTACAAGTACCAGAGCACTATGAGCCGCCTGGAGTCTCATTAGCCCGGCGGCCAGCTATATTATGACCTACTTCTTAATAACCTTAATAGTCCTCCTATAAACCTTTATCTCTGTAAGAGCGTACAATAAATTCCATTAGTAATTGCATTGCATCGTGCACAAAGCGATTACTGAGTCAGCCCTCTGATATCACACCGAGTGCATACAGCCTCCGACTCACCGCGTGACTCACTTACTGAGTCACTGGGCTTTGTGATGAGTCGCGATAGCCTCAGTAATGTATGCGAGTAAAAATGCATAAAGATTAGTCTCTCTCTTTATGACCTGAGTCGGTTGATTCATGACAAAGCTTATTTATTTATTTTATTAATGGACTCGACAGTTCGGAATTTGCCAATGTCATGTCACAGAAAATTCAATATATAATCTTCTATCTTCCTCCAGGGGAGTCGCAGTAGCGTCTTCACCCTGGGTAGCCGCGTCTTCATGTTAAAACATAAGCCATTATATTGAAACACATATGTGGAAGCTTGTAATTAGCTCTTAGATATTAAATTACAATTATGTAGCATATAGCTGTAAGCTACCCGAACACAATAAAATAAATGTCTTCATCCAGAGGAGACGCCGTAGCGTCGTCACTCTGGACGAAGCAGCTCGACAGTCACGTTCACTCCCGAGCTTGTAGCGGGACTCTTGATAAAAGCTTGAAACTTCAGATCCTGCTCAAATTATTCAATAACTTCACCATACTGTCACTCGAGAACATTTTCTGATTAATTTATCGTGTTATTAAACACAAAATAACCACTGTAGACATTAAAATAAATATATCAAACAATTTTTCAAGAGAACCCATGACTAAGATGAGCTGCCTCCCAGTGCGTAGCCGCTGGTTACTATGGACCTCCACCTAGTAACCAGCGGCATACGAAGCTGCGGGTCCAGCTAGTCTTGCGTATAATTCGTTTTCCTTCGGTCCATTGCCCTCTAAGTGTTGAAGGTCGATTTCTTTTGTTCACAGTTTTTTAGTGAGTTTTTGCACGTTTTATGAGGTTTGTTCTTGTTGTTTAATGGGAGTGCAGCAAAGAACTTGCAATTGCAACAGGTCATTACTTTGAGTTATTACTCAACTCAGTTCATTAAGCTAAGTGTCTACCGTTTCTTTTTACCCGACTATAGTAAGGAGGGATATGTTTTCGACTTTTGTGAAATGTGAGGTTTTACTGTATTAGTATTGGGCAAAATACGACATAGGTTAAGTTTACACATCGTAATAAATGTCATTTTAGGCTGAAACTTAGCATGACTAAAAACCGCGTTGTTGCCGCGCCCTTGCTGTGCCGCTGACGCTCCGTTGCTGCGTTCAGTCGACTGTCTTTCACAGCCTATGTGCTGCCAGGATATTGGAGCTATCCCTAGTGAAGGTCACATCACAATCCTTTCAGTGGTTTTGGTGTGATTTTGGATTGAATTTTCCCTTCAGGGATTTCCTTTCAGGGATTGAACGTAATATGACTATAGTTTTATAACTATTGCAATAACTATTGTAATATTATACAAACTCATTAGTTGTCCTGCAAAAGCATAACTTTAAAACTAATAAACTAACTTGTCTCCGCTGGGATTTCACCCCAATATTACTTCCAGCAATATTTGTGAGTTGGAACTCAGTTTGTTGCATGTGGAAGTTCCGAGTTCGATTTCCCTGTCGGGTTACACTCATATGTAAATCTAAGGTTAGGCTATTTGTTCGGGGTTTTGGTACGGCCTAACACAGAATATTGAGACTCCAGGCGGCTCATAGTGCCCTGGTACTTGCGATGTGACTTACAGAGCCGGGGCTTCGGACCGAGTGGACACAGCGGGTGTGGAGTGAGACATAGTGAGACTCCAGGCGGCTCATAGTGCCCTGGTACTGGGGGGCGACTCTAAGAGCCGGGGCTTCGGACCGAGTGGACACAGCGGGTGTGGAGTGAGACATAGTGAGACTCCAGGCGGCTCATAGTGCCCTGGTACTGGGGGGCGACTCTAAGAGCCGGGGCTTCGGACCGAGTGGACACAGCGGGTGTGGAGTGAGACATAGTGAGACTCCGGGCGGCTCATAGTGCCCTGGTACTGGGGGGCGACTCTAAGAGCCGGGGCTTCGGACCGAGTGGACACAGCGGGTGTGGAGGGAGACATAGTGAGACTCCAGGCGGCTCATAGTGCCCTGGTACTGGGGGGCGACTCTAAGAGCCGGGGCTTCGGACCGAGTGGACACAGCGGGTGTGGAGTGAGACATAGTGAGACTCCAGGCGGCTCATAGTGCCCTGGTACTGGGGGGCGACTCTAAGAGCCGGGGCTTCGGACCGAGTGGACACAGCGGGTGTGGAGGGAGACATAGTGAGACTCCAGGCGGCTCATAGTGCCCTGGTACTGGGGGGCGACTCTAAGAGCCGGGGCTTCGGGCCGAGTGGACACAGCGGGTGTGGAGTGAGACATAGTGAGACTCCAGGCGGCTCATAGTGCCCTGGTACTGGGGGGCGACTCTAAGAGCCGGGGCTTCGGACCGAGTGGACACAGCGGGTGTGGAGTGAGACATAGTGAGACTCCAGGCGGCTCATAGTGCCCTGGTACTGGGGGGCGACTCTAAGAGCCGGGGCTTCGGGCCGAGTGGACACAGCGGGTGTGGAGGGAGACATAGTGAGACTCCAGGCGGCTCATAGTGCCCTGGTACTGGGGGGCGACTCTAAGAGCCGGGGCTTCGGACCGAGTGGACACAGCGGGTGTGGAGGGAGACATAGTGAGACTCCAGGCGGCTCATAGTGCCCTGGTACTGGGGGGCGACTCTAAGAGCCGGGGCTTCGGACCGAGTGGACACAGCGGGTGTGGAGGGAGACATAGTGAGACTCCAGGCGGCTCATAGTGCCCTGGTACTTGCGATGTGACTTACGGAGCCGGGGCTTCGGACCGAGTGGACACAGCGGGTGTGGAGTGAGACATATTAAGACTCCGGGTTAGCCATGGGCTCCTGGTACTTGGAATACAACTTCATCCACCCGTGTCAGGTCACTACCTCTGTCCTACCTCTCCCAAGGCTGTTAGTGAGACTCCAGGCGGCTCATAGTGCCCTGGTAATGGCGATGTGACTTAAAGAGCTGGGGTATCTAACAGCGGGTGTGTAGTGAGACTCCGATCTAGTCATGGGCTCCTGGTACTTGGAATACAACTTCAGCATCATCAGCCCGTATAAGAGTCCACTGCTGGACGCAGGCCTCTCCCAAGGCGAGACCGCATGTCAATGAGACTATAGGCGACTCATAGTGCCCTGGTACTTGTGATGATACTTAAAGAGCTTCTGTCCGACTATCTCAAAAACTACTTGACCTATTGCAAGGATTCTTTCACTGTTAGATAGTTAAAAGTTAAAACTATGTAACTGTAAAATAATTAATAAATTCGGTCCAGTAGTTTTTGAGAAAATCTCAACCTTATTGAGGTTTGTGTGTCACATCAAAGCAGACCAAGTGTAACACTTTGTACCGATCTTATTATCTGCGTCGTAAGAGTTGAAATCTTACTGCAATTGTTACCATTGATCTGCTGTTGTCGGTACCTTGATATCAAATGATAAGAAATAGTATGATAACTACAAACAAAGATTCTGTCATTGTTGCATACCTATATCAAATACTAATATTAAACAGTATGATTCGCTATACGTCAATATTTACCTCTGCTGCGCCTGCGCCTGCGCGGCCACGATACTGTGCAATGTACATAAACATGCGCCGAGTGAGTCGTCTGTCTGTCTGTCTGTCCCGAGCGAGCTACTAGTAGCATAGTAACTATGTAAACAAACAATACGTGATGCAGGCCGGAGCCAACGCTCGCTACTGGTGTGTTGATAATATCTTTTGTTACGATAAGTATTAGATTTAACAAATAATAAATAGCTTAATCTATTGCCGGCACTTCACTTGTTTATTCGTATTCGCTATTGGATGTTTGTCGTATTTGTCAAGTACTTGACAGTTCAGTTCAGTAATTTATTATTAAATAAAAAACAAGTCATTTTCTTAACAAAATAGATGATATTAAACCATACAGATTGTCTTTATAATGACGTACCTACATACAAATATTCTGTAACATGACATTGGCAAATGACGAACTGTCGAGTACTTAAAATAATAAAATAAATAAAAATAACCCCGTAACTTAATATAAGTTTGTGTCAAGAAAAAATATTTTTGGAGGGATGTAATTTCAAATTTACAGTTTTCGGAATTTTTCCTTTACTTGTGCTGTAAGACCTAGCTTCTTGATTCTAGGTCAACGGGAAGTACCCTATAGGTTTTGGATTTCTTGCATTTTCATACAAATATGCGCCAAAATTCGACACAAACGGCCATATCTTTTGATTGCGTTGACGTAGGAGGTTGCCGTGTTCCCGGCTGCATGAGGCCACGGACCCCAGTGTTGGGGGTGGATGTCAACCTGATCCGGACACGGGTTGCTGAGATACAGGTCTTGACAGACAGACAGACAACGAAGTGATCCTATAAGGGTGCCTTTTGAGGTACAGTCGAAGACAGAGATAAGTATCCCTAGACCGAATTTAATCAATCTTTTACAGTTAAGTACATAGGTTTAACTTTTATCTATCAAACAGTGAAAGAATTTTTGTAATAGGTCAAGTAGTTTGTTTATTCGTTTATTCGTTTATTCTTTATTGTACACGAAACATATTTTTATATAAGTGACAGTGAGAAAGGATGTACACAGGCGTGCTTATCTCTTAGGAGAGATTTCTTCCAGCAAAGCCTAGTTAATTAAAAGAAAACCATATAGATACATAAGTAGTAGACATACAAGCTTACGTGCACAAAATTTAATATATTGAAGGAGAACGTGCACGTGCACAAAGTTTGTGAGATAATCTCAACCTTAAAAACTCTCCTGTACACCTTTCTCTGTGTTCCACCGTACAAAACCCTAAAAATACCCCCACCCCCTCTCCAATTAGCCGGAAGCCCGTGTTTACATCAGGTGCGGCGCAATGACGGTGCGCAGGCTTCGTGTAACACTTGTCTTATAAACAGGGGGAGAACCCACCACGTTGCGACGCCGGCTAAGCGACGGTACAATAAAGGTAACGTTACGGTAATATCGATAGTTTCGCAGAACTGGACTACAGGACACTAACGCAATTCGACCAAAATACATTGCCACATTTCAATGGAGCTCTGCCCCACCTACAAAACTATATCACCATTTAAGCTGTACACTGTTTCTCGCCGCACCGCCCCGGGGCATGTGAAGATATCCAAGGGGCGGGAACACGCCGTGAGTTCCCGGGGACATACTGGGGACGGGACGTCACGTCACATATTATCTGATCACGTCACGTTGGGAACTTGACGCTTTCACAGTTAGTTAAGGCTTATATTCTATTATATTTATATAAGCAAGAGTAAGACACAAGATGCCTCGCAGCGGCGGAGTGAAGAGCACGGTACAGTGACTCCATATTTGTATTTTTATGAATTTTGGCAGGGAAATAAAAATACACCAATAAAAATCAGGTTTTTTTAAACAAGCTCTCGTATTTATAGTACCCTACATTTTGATATATATTTCGTATGAATACCTAACTGTTTCGATTTAGACATAATTTTAATTTTAAAAGACATGTAAGCGGTATGTTTGCGATGTTGTTTCTATCGAGCGCAGTTTGTCCAATCGTGTATCGGTATTCATCAGTCTCTAAATAGACACCACAAGATTGATATATATTTTTCAGACGTTTAATTTTAGTAGTTAGTGCCGTAGCCTTCGTATAAAAACTGTAAATACGCGCATACGAAGCCTTAAGTTATACTGGGGCCGTGACTTAAACTGTGGAACAACTTTTAAGTCACTATTATGGCTAACAGGAAATATGTAGGTATGGATGGATAAATAAGTATATGTTTTGGAGTAAGTGCCCATAGTTAAGTGTGATGTCGATTTAATTATCCATACTTATACCACTTTATACATCATTTCATACCAATACAATAGGTAATAATAGAGAAAGTAGGCCTTATTTAAGGGCCTTACATGAGCCAACTAGCGCCGCCAATCTTAAAAAAATAATATCTTCCAATATAATAAATTTTATTAAAAAAGCTATTTACAAAATGTTTATTACGATAAATACTATTTTTTAAATGCTTATTTATAACGTGATTCAATGTCGGTAAGTTGTAGTTCGCATAATTGCGAGAAACGGCCGTTTTTGGCACATTTGTGAACTACAACTTAGCTTGTCGCAATTATGCCATGTATTGTATATTGAAAAATAGTATTAACCTAATAAACATTTTGTAAATTCCACAAAGAAATGCATACGATATTTTATAAATACTTACTTAATATTAAAATGTCGACTCACCTGAGACTAAAGCCGCCATGAGCAATCCAAAAAGCGCGGGAAGCGCCGCCATCTTGACCACTTGCCCCCACAGCACACAGCCACAGCACCGCACTCACACACAGCCGCACTCACACTAGAGACGCGACGCTCACTCGTTTCTCTTCTTTCTTTAGAAAAAAGAAGTGTATCCTTTCGAAACTGGTTCCTGGCCTCGCTCCGTCCCGCTCGCACGCGTGCGCTGCGCCGCGCTCTCGCTCTCGCTCGCACTGCAACAAAAAGCAACTATGTAGGTTCGTTTCTTTTTTATTATTATAAGTTTTAAGGCCAAGGTGTTGGAAGGGATTTGTTACGCAACGTGACGCGCTGGTAACGCGGCATGGACATGGAGCTATGAAAGGGGCGATGTATGGAGAGAGCCTAAAGTACCTATATTTTCAGGTCAGTCAACTGAACTGGACAACTGAACTAGTGGGAATAAACGGTTAATAAACGGAAAAAAACGTATTATTGAATAGTGCTGTTCATAAACCTCACTTCCCACTTAAATCGTGTTGCTATCCCTTTCACACTGTTAAGATAGAAAGGGACAGGGGGCCTAAACGGTGGCGTAAATGACAATGCCAGATTCTGCCCCACCATCAACCGCAAGTTGTACAAGATAACGAATAAATGTAAAAATATCTCCGTTTTTTATTAAAATTATTGGTATAAAATAAAGTTTTGTACAAGTTGCGATTCGAAAAAAACAGCTTAATTAAGAATTCAGAAAATAGTGAGAAATCGAAGGCGATTTATTCATTGTTTATGTTATTCTTCTACAGGAGTTGCGAGAGTAGTAGATAATGATACTGATTGTGATTATGCAATATGAAACCTGTAATAAGTTCCCAACAAAATGATAGGTACAGCTTAAATGGTCATAGTTTTGTAGGTGGGGCAAAGCTCCATTGAAATGTGGCAATGTAAAAATAAAATAAAATAAAATAAAATAAATCACGTTTATGAATACACGCCTAGATGATTATTTAAACCTCTTAAACCATGGAAATGCATGGTGTGTGGCCCCGGTTCCGCATGAGAGAGTGTAGATTGTTAATGAATAATAAGAATTATGTAGTTATCTAGTTATTAAAACATGTAATTGTTTATTTAAAAGATGTGGTGCGGAGAGTTTGCCACTTGTTCCAATCAGCGTTTTACTGGCAAAGGTGTTAACGTTTACATCAAACGTAAATTCAAAAAATGTAGTTATGCTTCCACCTGGCTCTCGCACCATAGAGGTCAGAGTGTAGAGTCAGCACATTCCCAGACATTGTTGACACAAACTACTCCCACATCTCCCATTTAGATTAAGGTAACCTTATAGCCAGCCTGATCTGAAGAGGCAGAATAAAAGTACCTCCAACTCGGTACGGACGTAAACTCCGTTCATTCTCATAGTTTTAATTTAAATTTAACTTTTTAAAAACAGTTTGTGAACGCCCCCAAACTTGACTATGTTGACGCACAATAAGTATATAAATAGCAACTAAATACAACCATTTTGTATTTTTTTAATATATGCCAATCAAAGGTGCCAACGTTGAGGAGACGCGGCAAAAAAATCTTATTATAGTTGTCACTCTCATTCATAAAGAGACGTATGTTTTTATGAGTTCGACTTTTGAAAATTCAAACAACGGAAAAAAGTGAGTGGCAGAGACGGTAACGAGCGGTGTCTCCGCTGTAAAATATGGCTTCCTCCATCTGGAATTCCTTGCTTCATGTTCTTGGATGACTCTTTATAAATCATCTTGATTTAAATCATCAATAAAATCATGATTTAAACGAATGTTTTAATGAGTAAGTATTTGAAAAAATGTTACATCGTAAGTGTTGGTTTGGTATCAAATAGTGATTTATTCCAAGCTTTCTATTTTACATTCAAATTAATTTATTTAAAACGTTACGTTAGACATATGTTGTAATGTTAGGTCGTTACGAACTGATGACGCTGTTGATTAAATAGTTTAATTTGAATTAAAATTATTTAAATTAAGCCATTCAGATAGTTCAACCGACCTATTGTATATATAGTTTTTAGTTCAGTTTATATTTTCTAGGTTAATATTAAAATAGTTATTTTTATTTATTTATTTAAATACCATATATTTTATTAAAAATAAAAACTATTTACTACATAATAAAACTAACTTAATAGATATCTATAAAAAAATACTTATGAAATAAACAATAAAAATGTTTAAGTTTTTAGATTTTTAGGTTTAGTTTGTAGTCACTTTATTATTTTAGGTTGTAATTTAATGTAATTTTATAAAATAAATGATTTTCAACGTATATTGACCAAAAAAAAAAGTAATAAATGATAACTCTAGAAAAAAAAATGTTATTTTTATTGTTTTATGAATAAATATCTTTTAGTATTTATACATACATAATTGGCACAAAGATAAATTCGTAAAATTCTAAATTCCGAGTTCTATCGAAAACTCTTTTAGGTTTTCCATATTTTAAGGATTTACGTTGAACTTGGCCATAAAAAAATAGGTGGTTCAATAAAAATCAAATTAAGGCGCCGTTTAAGCAGGTTTTATTGCTAAAAGCATTAGTAATATACAATACAACAGCCATCTATTATACAGGGTGTAAAGTAAAGGGTATATGAAGCCGAAGAGAGGGTGTTCAGTATCGGTAACTGAACAACTTTTGTTCTACGACTTTTCGAATAAAAAAAATTCATGTCTCATACAAATGGATCAGCTTAAGTAAGGGACGAAATGTATGAAAAGTCAAAAAAAAAAATCACGAAAATCGAAAAGTCGTAGACAAAAGTTGTTCAGTTACCGATACTGAACACGCTCCCTTCAGCTTCATATACCCTTTACGTTACACCCTGTATATTTAGTTGATGTACCTATTTAATTTAATAAATAAATAACATAAAATAGTAAACATAATTTACACAATTTAGTTTTTCATATTTATGTCATTGCGACGTCATACCTTTAAATAAATAAGATCTATACCTAAGTCTATTTACTTACATTATATACTATCTAAGCGTAAGCCCAGCAGTGGGGGGCGGGGGTGGGGGGAGATCAGACGAACCGATGTTTATTATTAATATCCCAAAATAGAAGGCAATCTGTCCAAATTGTGATGCTTCGTTCAGAATTAAAAGGTTCTATGATACATTATTCAGCTATTTAACAAAGAACCATGTAATATTAAGCCAGGATTTTGTGCTCAAAACAATTAGGTTCTATGTGACATACATGTGCCACATAACATAGAACCTTGTAATTCTGGGGCAGGCTTTTGTGGAAACTTGAATAGACGCATGTAATTTCGCCTCATCAAGGACCGTTAACTGTAAACACGACTTAAAGTTTTAAGGCATAGTTTAAGGATTTTCGCTGGATTTCGTCATACAATATCGTTGGAATCAGAATCATAACTTCGTATTATTATAACGTAATAAATATAAATTATTATTACGTTATAATGTAATTATTTTAGAATTAAAACTATAGTGAGCCGTTACTACAAATTATTGTATATAAACGGATATCACTCACTTATATTGTTGAAGTCGGCAATTAGACCGACAGTTTCAACCGATTTCGACGGTCTTTTTCAAGGTGACTTCAACAATATAAGTGAGTGATATCCGTTTATATATAATAATTCGTCAATATTTTGTTACAATTTATATTTACACCACTTTGCCAGTAATGGTGCCAACGCTGTCAGTAAATGTTTTGTGTTAAATCTTTAAAAATAATTATTGATTTTAAATAACAGTGACCACCTTTCAAGTTCCGTTTATAGCTAAGAGCCTCTGTTTGTCCCAGGCCGCCCACACAAGGTCCAGCCGCCGTCGTCCGGCTGCAGGTGACCTTGGCGCGGGGAAAGCATTCACTGTTGTGACGTAACAATTGTTGTAACTGACAAACTGTAGTTATCGAAATCTAAAAACCTTGAGAGCCTGAAGGCTTGCCTTCTCTAAGTATGAATCATTTCTTTACTGCAAGAGAATACCTACATTTTGTATATTTTTTCACGTCAATATTTGATTATAAATTACACATTGCTCTCCTATAAACAACTAGATACACAGTCTGCCCTCTAACAATGTCCGAGCGCAAAGAAGGTCCCAACGGATGAATGGACCCTCGTTTGCTTTATTGGACATTATTTGGACGTTAACAATGGACCCTTATTTGGACGTTTTTTAAATTGCTTTACTAAGACCTTTGTGTATCTAGTTGTTTATAGGGGATTAATGACTAGAGTGCTGGTTTAGGAAAGGAACCTAGGACCCCTCGTCCTATCGGCAGGTGTCACTGCCCTCTGCTCCAAATACCCATCATAATTTGGTCATCCATTGCGGTTCCAAGTGCACTGTGCGGAACACTTGTGGTGCGTGCGAGCGAGAGGGCAGTGCGGCGTGCATAGCGCCGTCCCGCTCTGTCCGCGGCACAAAGCGCGCTATTTCGGTCCGGCCGGATGCGATGCGCCGGCGCGGGCGCACGCAAGCAAGCGGCCACTAGTACAGACAGCACAACATTAGGCATTGCAATGTTTAGAGGAAGATTAAGGTTGCTTTTTGTCAAAACCATGAAAGAAAATGACCTCTCTAACATGCCTTGGACCATGTAAGGCATAATATTATGGTGGCACGTCACTTGGTTATTCGTATTTGCGTATTTGTCATAATTGCCATGTGTGGTTGGTATGTGGGACACAATATTCATCATCATCATCATTTATTCGTAAACAATTACTTTTTTTTTTGACGCTACAAATAACTACTAACATAACAAAAAAAATACTAATATAACATACAGTGAATAAATTAACTGTTAAATAAGCGAAACACTAATACAATAAACACTTAGAGACAACGTATGTACGTCAAGTATTTGACAAATACGACAAACATCCAATTGCGAACACGAATAGCTAAGTGAAGTGCCAACATTATATCAAATCAAATCTCTTCATTGCAAGTAAGCACGTTTTGTAAACAAACACAAACTGATCCTCAATTTATATTGTTAAACCCTCATTCTTTTCATAACACTGTACAGCTTTGGAACCCCACTGGAAGGCACTGGTCTCCACAACACAGGGAATCCTAGTGTGGAGACCAGGGACCAAACATACAAACATGAATAATACATTTTTCTTGTATCTTGTACCTAATTTATGTTAAACTGTTGTTGCGAAATAAATTATTATTATATTATTTGTAATTTCAAATTTACAGTTTTCGGATTTTTTCCTATACTTGTGCTGTAAGACCTAGCTTCTTGCCTTTCATGATTCCAGGTCAACGGGAAGTACCCTATAGGTTTTGGTTTTCTTGCGTTTTCATACAAATATGCGGGAAAATGCGACATAAACGGCCATATCTTTTGATTGCGTTTACGTATAAGGTTGCTATTGTCATCACTGCATGAGGTTCCAGACCTGAGTATTTGGTATTAAGTTCAACTTGATCCGTCCACGCGTTTCTGAGATACAGGTCTTGACAGACAGACGGACAACAAAGGGATCCTATAAGCGTTCTTTTTTTTTCCTTTCAAGGCACATAACTACAGTTTTAAAAAGTTCAATTTGTATTCGTATGGAGTGGTGTCTTGTTATACGTCTGTTCTTTATCTATATACCCGGCAACGCGATGGCAGAGCAGCCGGAGCGCCCTCTCCTCGACAACAAAGTGATCCTATTAAGGGTGCCTTAGTTTCCTCTTGAGGTTCCTTAAAAGAAGTCCCTTTCTCTTGTTCCTCCCGCGTGCATCTGCTGTCTCTCCCTGTCCCCTGCGCAGTGGGTGCGTGTGACCGGGAGCGCACGCACGACACACCACACTACCGCCCCCGGGACATGCACACAGGAAGGAAACAATGCGGCATGGAGAGAGCATACACTATATTTTGTACACCACTTCCCCCCTATCCCTGTAGCTCCTGCTACACGTGTCTGCCCGCACATGAGCGCGAAATCGGTTGTTGAGTGGCAAAACAGGTCGTTGAGTGGCAGAAACAGGTCGTTGATTGGCAGAAATCGGTCGTTGAGTGGCAGAAATCGGTCGGTGAGTGGCAGAAACAGGTCGTTTAAAAGTTATCATGCAAGAGACACGTAGTTTAATTTTGGTAAATAAATAAGTGTATGGTAAATAATTAGTTTGCGATTTAGTAAATATGGCTTAATTGTTAATAAAAAATTTTTTTTGGGTTATTTCAAATTTTAAATATGTAAGTTTTTTGCAACTTTTTCAACTCAGCGTTGGCACTTATTCCTTGGCAAAATGGTGTAAATTCGACAAAATGTTGACGTGCAAAAATATACCCAATGTATTTTGCAATAAAGAGATATGAATCTGAGACCTGAGACTCACTCCATCCGCTATTTATTGCTTCACGACTACACCACTTGCACCAACTGATACTACGATAATAACTCTTATGACGCACGCAATAAGAATGTAAATAAATGCATTGTGTTTATTTCAGTCTGTAACCGAGTTTTATTATGTTTATTGTTAGAACCTTGTTTGGGTTAACTTTTACAGGTTGTGTTATGTCTATGGTAGCTGTGTTTATCTCACGGACACAGGCAGTGAAAGATGTGCGTCTAAACAGGGACTTGAGGGCCAGCCAAGCGACATTGACCTCTGTTAACACTAGGAGAATATAATTAAACTTTTAGATGTAACATCATCATCAGCCCGTATCAGTCCACTGCTGGACTGGGCCTCTCCCAAAGCGCGCCACTCAACCCTCGGCCCTCTGCATCCAGTCCCTGCCAGCCATCTTGCGAAGGTCATCCCTCCATCCGGTCGAGGGGCGTCCCACACTGCGTGTACCCGTTCGTGGCCTCCATTCGAGAACTTGTCTCCCCCATCGGCTATCGGTTCTACGACAGTGACCAGCCCACTGACACTTCAGTTTACTGATTCTATGAGCAATGTCAACCACTTTTGTCTTCTGGCCTTACCTTAGATTCTTCTTCTACAGCATGCAGGTTTCATCACGATGTTTTCCTTCACCGTTTTGAGAGCACTCGGTAAATGTACGTTTTTCCGTCGATAAAAACATGGATAATACGTTGGTACATGGCTGCCCTGGCTGGGAATCGAACCTGGGACCTCCGTATTGCAAGTCAATTGACCCAACCACTGAGACCGGTGGCTCTTCTTCACTCACTCATCCATTATCTTTTAAAATGGTCTCGTCGGTATCGCCTTCATTAAAAAATAAATTCGCGTAAATCGAAAAGTCGTAGAACACAAGTTTTTCAGGTACCGATGACCGACACTGAACAGCCTCCCTTCGCCTTACATAGCCTTTCTGTTGCACCATTTAATAGCCTAAGTTGTGCAGTAGTAGAGCGAGGTGACAAACAAGTCTGGGAACTTGTCCTAGACTAAACAGTGATACCAGTTAATACGAGTCAGCGAAATCCAATATTAGGACAATAATGTTTACTAACAACGCACGTATGTTTGTGCTTCAATATGCACACACAGCGCACAGAATGTGAAGATAGCTTTGTACCCGACTGTGCAAGGAGGGTTATGTTTTTCGAGTGTATGTATGTGTACTTCTTTGTCCCGCCCTGCAGCCTGAACGGCTTGATGGATTGTAACATATGAGGTGTCGGTAGATTCGGCTGGAGTGGAGGAGGGACATAGGATATACTAATTTAATTAAAGCGGCTTAAATGTTTGGTCTCAAAAGGAAAAGAGGAACAATTATAGGATCACTTTGTTGTCTGTCTGTCAAGACCTGTATCTCAGAAACGCGTGGACGGATCAAGTTGAAATTAATACTAATTACTCAGGTCTGCTACCTCATGCAGCCGTGAAAAAATTAACCTTCTACGTTAATGCAATCAAAAGATATGGCCGTTTATGTCGAATTTTGGCGCATATTTGTATGAACTCAAAAACTATAGGGTACTTCCTGTTGACCTAGAATCATGAAAAATACTCTAAGTAATACATTGGCGAAATTACCTTCTTAATAAGAGGGGAAGTCGAAGATCTGCAGTTTCGAGCTAGAGTCAAGAGACCTGCTACCGGGAGTGAGCGTGACTGCAGAGCGGCGTCAGACAGGGTTGAAGAAACTACGATAGGCTATTTTGCAAATGACAAAAACTGTTATTTAATACTTCTTCGTAGGGAAAATTATAAGACAGCGGCCACTATTGTATATAAATGTCTCTAATAGGTGGTTCCTTGGTAACAGCGTCAATCAGTGGGGTGTGGACAGCCGGCAATCAATGGTCGCCCGGCAACGCGGCGACAACAGAGCCCGGCGGCACCGCGCCCGAGGGGGCGCCCAGGGTGACTAGCTGACGCCCGTACTATTACTGGACAAAGGTTTCCTTGGATTGGATAATTTATACCTTGAGGCTCTCCCTAAACCTAACCTGTCACTGGCGGTATCAGAGGCTCGTATCTCAGTAGCGAGTACACCTTGAAAACAGGTATTTTTCTGTACGGGTGACCGCTAGTGACATTTTTATCACAGCTTACAATAAGAGCTCGGTGGCTCAGTGGTTGGGTCAATGGACTTGCAATATGGAGGTCCCAGGTTCGATTCCCAGCTAGGGCAGCCATGTACCAATGAGTTATCCTCGGTTTTTTCGACGGAAAAACTTACGTACATTCACCGAGTGCTCTCAAAACGATGAAGGAAAACATCGCGATGAAACCTGCATGTCGTAGAAGAAAAAAAACTCTAAGGCATGTGAAATCCGCCAACCCGCACTGGGCCCGCGTGGTGGATTATGGCCCGAGCTCCCTCGATGTAAGGGAAGGTCTGTGCCCGAGCAGTGGGGCAATATAAATAGACTGATGATGATGACCGTAGTAGTCACTAAATATATATTCATTTATTAGTAATAATCATAGCCAAGTTCAAAGTCGCTCAGCGAGCTATGGAAAGAGCTATGCTTGGCATTCCTCTGTTAGATAGAATAAGAAACGAGTATATCCGCCAGAAGACAATAAGTTGACATTGCTCATAGAATCAGCAAACTGAAGTGTCAGTGTGCTGGTCACTGTCGTAGAACCGATAACCGATGCGGGAGACGAGTTCTCGAATGGAGGCCACGAACGGGTACACGTAGCGTGGGACCAGATGGAGGGATGACCTTCGCAAGATGGCTGGCAGGGGATGCAGAGGGCCGAGGGTTGAGTGGCGCGCTTTGGGAGAGGTCCAGTCCAGCAGTGGACTGATACGGACTGATTATTAAGCCACACGAGAAATGGAAAAAAACCTGTCAGGCATAGACCGGGCTTAGCAACATTTTGATAAGTCCCTTGAAAAGGAAAGACTTGTGACATTGCATTGGCTGGAACGAGACGGAACCGGAGAACATTGTGTTTCAGTGTTTCCTTTGGGTGGAGCAAAAATAACTGCATTCGTGACCAGTGCAGAACGCAGGCCGGTGGGAATATTCTTTTAGATTTTTTTCGGACGATTCTAAAATGATTTTAGAAGCTCGGGGAGTTTCGCAGCTATTTTGTAAATTATTCATATTAGGTATTGTTATATCGGATATCACTCACTTATATTGTTGAAGTCGGCAATTAGACCGACAGTTTCGACCGATTTCGACGGTCTTTCTCAAGGTGAACGCCACGCCCGCGGCGCCGGTGACGTTAGTGAGTGATATCCGTTTATATATAATAATCTGTAGTAATGGCTCACTATAGTTTTAAGTAAGTATATTAAAAAAAATTATAACATTGTTAATGTACGTATATTGGAACTATTTAGGTAAACAAATATATTAGGTATGCCATGTATTGTGCCGTGAGGGTGCGGTGACGTCACGGGGTGGTGGTGGGGTGCGATGATGTAATACATTACCGCGGGGTGTGAATATTGAAACCACTGGGACACTCATATTTCCCGTTTGATGGACGACACGGGGGGTGGGGGGTGGGGGGTGGAGGGGGTGGGAACACCTGGGTGTCACGTAAAAGTATTGGTGTATCGGCTGGTATTTTGTGGTTTGTACGTTTTAAAGTGTATTGAGCGATTGCAGAATATTGAAAACATTGTAAACATAAGATTTTATTACCCGACTGCCCCAGATGAAGGGTAATGTGTTTCCTGTGTATGTATGTCCATTCCTCCCTGCCATCCTGTAGTCTAAACGGCTTGCTGGCTGTTGGTGTGTGAGGTATCGTTAGATTCGTCTTCATTACGGGAGTGGCAGAGAGTATAAAAAAATAATCAAAAGGGGATAGTTTTTTTGCAATCGGTTTTTTGTTTTTGTTTTTTTGAAATAATTTCTAGTTTTTTTTATGCTGCATTTCTAGCTGTGTGCAGGACTTGAACCTGTGACCTTGTCATTCCGTGACACGCTCACTGTCACTCTCTCACTCTTAATGTCACTAGCGGTCACCCAGCCAGGTTCTGACCTCGCCCAACGTTGCTTAGCTTGAACAATCGTTTTCAACGTGTACTCGCAACTGGACTACGAGACCCAGTTCAGTATTATAGTCAGTATTGTATTATTAATGCAAAGGAACAAAATCATTCGCAAACAAATTGGCCATAAACTCATAACATAACTCTAAATGTAACATATCAAAGCAGCAACACTTGTGGCCGTTCTTATTACCTGCGTCGTAAGAGTTGAAATCGTGCTGCAAGTGTTGCCATTGATCTGTCTGAGTGATCTGCTCTGCTGTTGTACGTACATATGTAGTGGAAGACAAAGAAAGGTGTACAGGAGAGTGTTTAAGGTTGAGATTATCTCGAAAAACTACTTGACCTATTGCAAGAAATCTTTCACTGTTTGATAGATAAAAGTTAAAACTATGCAACTGTAAAATAATTATTAAATCGGTTCAGTAGTTGTTGAGATAATATGTGTCCTTATCTCTGTCTTCGACTGTACGTACACTATGGCGCGTTGCACGTCCAATATGTAACAGCGATTCAATTAAATAAACTGTCGGATTGAATAACAAAGCCCAGATAATATTTAATGCATATTAATGCAATCCTTCACGTCTCAAGCAATCCGACTTTGGAATTCCCTACCTGTCTCGATACGATTCGCGGAGTCCCTGCCCATTTTCAAACGACAGGTAAAGGAACAGTTTCTGACACTTTGATACTTACTCTTCTTTTTCCTCACCTCACTTTGGTTGTTGTCGATATCCTGTGTTATGGGTGTTTATATAAGTACTACTGTTATTTATATGTATGTGTATGTATATATATTATATATTTATTATTAATATATATTTACATTTATATATTATATTTATTAATAGTATTTAATAAAGTATTATATTCTTACAAGTATATATTATATTGGTATATAATAGATATAATTTACATGTTTAAGTATCGTAAATTGTGTTACCTATCTAACGTAGATATTACTATTTATTATATTTACATACTATGCACTTCTACCTCTATCTGATATATTTTTATAATATCCTCTGCAGTTGGTTGTCTGGAAGAAATCGCTCTTAGCGATAAGACCGCCAAAATTGTACATGCTTCTCAATTATGTAATTAATACTGTATTATGGTGCAATAAAGTGTATTTATCTTTATCTTTATCTTATTAATGAGAACGAGAGCTGTGTGTTGTATGTGGCTGTACCTATGTAGGTCTATGTGGGAGCTAGAGATGGGAGAACGCTTTGGCACAATCGATTATTACATGAATCGGAAAAGATTAAGGAATCGATTCTTGATTAGACTTTGGTTTCATTTAACATAAATTTCTTACAATAGTAGGCATAATGTAGTCCTAAATTAAATCGAACTATATTCGACATTGTATAAATAAATATCTTTTACAATTTGTGGCAATTCCAGGTTATTTTAAAATTCTGAATCCAAAGTTAGCGATGGATTCAATTATCATCATCAGTCTATTTATTACATGTCCCCATTGCTGGGCACAAACCTTCCGTAAGGGAAGGTTTGTGCCCAGAGTCGAGGGAGCTGGGACCATGATCCACCACGGCGGATTACACATGCCTTAGAATTTTTTTCTCTTCAACGGCATGCAGGTTCATCAAGATTCCTTCACCGTTTTGAGAGCACTCGGTAAATGTACGTGAGGTTTTCCGTCTAAAAAACCGAGGACAACTCATTGATAGGCTGCCCTGGCTGGGAATCAAACCTGGGAGCTCCGTAACGCAAATCCATTGACCCAACCACCTTCAACTATACGTGTCCAGAATCTCAGCTGAATGTTGAGACATTGACTGGCTTGGAAACACGAATTTTTGCTGATAATTCTGAAATCTACGCACGTATCAAATCGTGAGCCGTATCACGATAAATATCGATGTGTACCATTCGCTTTTGTATTGTGGAGGATCGATTACCCGCTCGTGTAAGTCCCCTCCCTAGAGCTGGCAGCGACCTGCCGAATGCCGATACCCATATATTATTGCAGTAATTGGACGTGTCCCGATAATTGGTTTATCACTAATTGAGAGCCACGGAGCTGTGTCCCGGCACGAGTCCCGGCACGAGTCCCGGCACGAGTCCCGGCACGAGTCCCGGCACTAGCGGGACAGTGGAGGCAATCAATAAGACATATTAGGAGGCAAAAAGGCACCCTTATAGGATCTCTTTGTTGTCCGTCTGTCTGTCAAGACCTGTATCTCAGCAACGCGTGTCGGGATCAGGTTGCCATCACCCCCCAATACTCGGGTCTGTAGCCTCATGCAGTCGGGAACACGGCAACCTTATACGGCCACGCAGTCAATGGATACGGCTGTTTATGTCGCATATTGGAGCATATTTGTATGAAAATGCATAAAACTCAAAACCTATAGGGTACTTCCCGTTGACCTGGAATCATGAAATTTGGCAAGAAGCTAGGTCTTACAGCACAAGTAAAGGTAAACTTCCGAAGACTGTAAATTTGAAATTACATCCCTCCAAAAATATATTTTTGTTATTACATGGACATAATATTTTGATAATGGCAAAGATAAGTTGGTCTCTAAACTCTCTTTTCGTCAGAGCAAAGTAGTTAATTAGGTATATATTTATTATTGAAATAGGTAAGTATATGTAATTTATTTATATTTTTATTAATTAGTTTATTGTATTATATTGTAGGTTTATTTAACATATTTGAATACAATAGGTATTTTATTGCTTTTATAGTATTGTATTATGACATATTTGCACCCGCTACGCTGTTTTTGATACAATATCTCCATCACCCGAAGGTTGCCTGGAAGAAATCGCTTAAAGCGATAAAGCCGCCTGTCTGTACACTAGCTAACTTTGGTTTTATATGTAACTGATGTATTTTCATTTGTGTGCAAATAAAGTATATTTGAATTGAATTGAATTGAAGAGATAAATCCCAATGATCCATACAGGTTGTCCCCAACACTCCCGCCGGCCGGTCTCATGTCCCCGAGTGTCCCCGAGTGCCCCCGAGAGCCACCGAGTGTCCCCGAGTGCCCCCGAGAGTCCCCGAGTGTCCCCGCGAGCCCCGGCCCGCCGCCGGGTCACTCCCGCCGGCTCATTAGCGACCAATCAATTAGTGCGGACAGTCACAATTACTCCAACACACGCAATGAACACTAATATACTTACAGTTGAATATATTTCACATGTGACCTCATAACTATGTAGGAATTGCTCCTATATTAATTTCTTAATAAATATTGTGCGAAACTCTGTTGCTCTTAGTCATATATCTAGTTTAACCTCTCTTCCCTTATACCATGTTAAAAAGCGCTAAGTAAAAAATAACTTCAATTATGTCTATGAGTAAATCATTATGATTACTTACTTACGTACTCATAAACTCGGAAAGAAGTTGTTCCACAGTTTACCTAACTTGACGTTTTACCCGAGTGCCCCAGACGGAGGGTAATGTTTTCGTTAGATTCGTCTTCATTACGGAAGTGTCATGGGGTATGAAAATAATCAAAAGAGGATAGTCTTTTTACAGTCGGGTTTTTTGAAATAGTTTCTGCTTTTTAACAAAGTGTGAAAGTATCAAAACGCGTTTAAAGGGAAGTGAGGTTAAACTGGGTTTATGGCTTCAAGCCTCAGTGTTTTAATTAATGCATTTCATTTTGTACAACAGGTTTCCTATAAAGTGAAGTAGGTCTTGCGATAAGCAGTACCTAGGTATGGCGAATGCGAGTGCGGGAATATAACGCGCTCGCACCAACGCCTCTCAACGTGGCCGGGGATGGATACTAGGGGCTATGACTCGGGGAGAGGCCTTTTTTTTTTAACTCAGGTGAAACATGCGAATCATGTGTCACCACGCCCGGGGGAGCGTGTTGTTTATGTCGGGCTCACCGCCCTGAAGGGGCAGCATACCGACTAAACGTCCTGGGGTGTTCCACCTCGTGCCATTCTCGCCGAGCCACGGGAAACTGTGATACAACCGCGACCCGACTGGCGCCCGAGCACTCCTCATTGTGGGCTGTACTAGCCCACAATGTATAATCCATTCATCCCTCACCTTCCTCCTCCCCGTCTGAGCCTCGGGTCACTCGGGGCCGTGCGGTGCGCGCACTGCGTCCGTGGGTCCGGGCCCTTACTTAGGCGGCGGCACCTCGTACACTCCGGTACGCTTGGCACCGCCTCGTACCACCCCATGGCGCGGATTTCTTTCTTTGGGGAGAGGCCTGCGTCCAGCAGTGGACTGACACGGGCTGAGGATGATGAAGTAACACTACAAGTACCAGGAGCCGATGACTGACCTGGAGTCTCACTATGTCTCTCTCCACACCCGCTGTGTCCACTCGGTCCGAAGCCCCGGCTCTGTAAGTCTCACCCCCAGTACCAGGGCACTATGAGCCGCCTGGAGTCTCATTAGCCCGGGGCGGAGGCTATCAGGATCCTGATGATGATGAAACATAACCGTAGAAGCGTTTGAGTGCAAGTTTGAGATGAACTGTCGAATAGTATACGACTCGTCCGACCTGAATCCACGCTTATCGCGACGCGACGTGAGGTGAGATGTGAACAATCGATTTCAGGGCTCGACACAGTTTGCATACTAATCACAATCTAGACTCGGCTTGCAGAACTTAGGTGATTGCTGGAAAATTGTATAATTACAGGAGCTGCAGTATTACAGGTGTCTCGGTGATTCGTAAGCGTTCTCCTCTGGAGGAAGAAAGACGATAGATTAAGATGTGAAATAGTCTGTAACATGTAATTGGCAAATGACAAAGCATCGAGTCCATTGTCACCCTGGATAACTCCCACTAAGCCTTTCCCTACGTCCACGCGTGGGAACACAATGAGAAGATGGCGATGAGGTTTGCCCTGAGGGTTTGCCACCCATCACGCCATGGCCATGTTCACCATGGCCACAGGGAAAGGTGTACAGGAGAGCTTTTAAGGTTGAGATTATGTCAAAACCTACTTGACCTATCGCAAAAATTATTTCACTCTTAGATAGATAACAGTTAAAACTATGTAACTGTAAAAGAATTATTAAATTCGGTCCAGTAGTTTTTGAGAAAATCTCAACCTTATTAAGGCCCCCTGTATACTCATCTCTGTCTTCGACTGTACCTGATTTGCTCTAAGAATAATAAACAGCGGCATACCGCGTTATGGTTATAGGTACATATATGTATCGAGGTGTCTGTATGTCTGTGCGCCTTTCACTTGGCGAAGGGCAGAAGCGATTGCGGCGCGGTATGTCGTATACTTCAAAGTACAGTAAATCAAATGAATAATTTATTCGATAGTTGAATTTATTGTAAATATTTTCTTGTTTTTCCCCAAATTGTTTAATATACTTAAACGTGCAAAAATAATGTATGTCACAAGCCAGTTAATTTTGGTCCAATGAATTCAAGGCCACCATATAGTAGGTAGCCGTGAGTTTGTTCCAAACCCCATTACAACACCATAATATTACAGCTGAAATAGACCACCATGGCGAACAAATGCGTTTCCATTATGAGAGTCAGTTATACAAACTGGTGCGCATATCATTACCCTCGTTTTCGCAGTCGGCTAATTACAACGTGCGGCCTAGATATAACACGTGAAATTTTAGTGGCTGTTTTCCCGTGGCAGAATGATTTGCCATCTGTAGTACTGTTGATTTATCCAGTTAAATGACAATGCCAGATTCTGTCCCACCATCAAACGCATGATGTACAAGATAACGAATAAATGTAAAAATATCTACGTTTTTTGTTAAAATTATTGGTTTGCTTTAAAGTTTTAAAGTTTTGTACAAGTTGCGAGTTGAAAAAACAGCTTTTATGAATTCAGAAAATAGTAAGAAATCGAAGCGATTTATTCATTGTTTTTGTTATTCTTCTATAGGAGTTGCGAGAGTAGTAGAAAATGATACTGATTATGATTATGCAATATGAAACCTGTAATAAGTCCCTAACAAAATGATAGGTACAGCTTAAATGGTCACGTAGTTTTGTAGGTGGGGCAAAGTTCCATTGAAATGTGGCAATGTCCTTTTAGTGGTTGTTTTCCCGTGGCAGAATGATTTTCAGTAATACTATCATCTGTTTATTCACATAATGAAACCTTAAAAATAAAATATAATAAAAACTATACTAACTAATAATTATATCTAAACTAAAACTAAATCTATCTAAAAAGCAAACTTCCTATATACTTATATAAAAATACTATCATTGATCTCCTATAAACAACTAGATACACAAAGGTAAAACAATTTAAAAACGTCCAAATAAGGGTCCATTGTTAACGTCCAAATAATGTCCAATAAAGCAAATGCGGGTCCATTCATCCGTTTGGACCTTCTTTGCGCTCGGACATTGTTAGAAGGCAGACTGTGTATCTAGTTGTGTATAGGAGAGCAATGGTGGACATGCATGGTGGGTGTCGCCGGCTCCGCATGAGGGATCAAGTTTAGACTGGTAATAGAAGGGAGGGTAGCGAATTGGCGTCCATTTTTTTATTTATAAGTATGTTTTTATTATTATTGTTCATATATTTTTAAATAGTTAAAGACTGGTAATAATAAGAATTATGTAATTTTTTTTTTGGGGGGGGGGGGGGTCACCTATAAATCGTCCCACTGCTGGGCAAAGGTCTCCCCCTCCTCTTCCATCCATCTAAAAAAATGAACCACACGACAAAGAAGAATAACTAATTAAATCGTTGAGGTAAGTTTAGTTCCCGGAAACAAGATCTAGACTCTAGACCCTCGCAATTAATACCTATACGAGTACAGACTAGATATATTGCGATCAGGTCATCACTCAGAGCTTATCATTGTATCTTGTCACCTGTAGCAAAGCAAATGATAAGGTAATCAATAAATATATAATACACAACACACCGGTGCTATACTAACCTATATAAAAAGCATGTAATATATGATTATTGCTCATTGATCTCCTATAAACAACTCGATACACAGTCTGCCTTCTAACAATGTCCGAGCGCAAAGAAGGTCCAAACGGATGAATGGACACTCATCTGCTTTATTGGACATTATTTGCACGTTAACAATGGACCCTTATTTGGACGCTTTTCAAATTGTTTTAGTAAGACCTTTGTGTATCTAATTGTTTATAGGAGATCAATGTTATTGCTGAATTTTTTAATATATATTCGTACAGTCGAGTCGTCAGAGAAGTTACCCAAAATATATAGCAATCTATACCTTATTACCATCACATAGAGTGCCCTTGTACATCACAGTACAGATATGATAATATTATTTATATCTTATCAAGAACAAGATAAGTGTGTTCATTGAAAACCTAACGGCATTGTACACAGTTTCGGGTTTCCCGTCGGAACCAGATATTTTCCCGCGGTAAAAAGTAGTTTTTGCAATACTCTTGAATATTACCTATATGTGTGCATAATTTAGTGAAGATCTGTTTAGCCGTTTAAAAGTTATTGAGACTCAAACTTTGACATTTGTTGTATTAGTGCGATTTCTATATAATCGTGTTGTCAACATTGATTGTGGCACTGACTCTCGGTACAAATGGACAAGTTAATAATATTATATATCAAGGCTCTTAGCGATAAACGCGACCTAAAGTTAGTATAAGGATTTCGCAATAAAAAATCTGTAGTTTATCAACTATCAGTTATTCCACGGTTCAAGCCTTCGGTCTCTTTCTAACTTAACGCTTTTTAACGAAGTTGGTAGTGACAAGAACACGGTTTAAGGGAAGAGAGGTTAAACTAGATAGCAAAAGCACAGTTACCAAGTAATTTACTAACATTCACTCATAAATCTTTATATTTCATCCTTATACTTAGGTATTACGCTATACGAAATTATAGTTACCTTTTTTTTGTAAAATTCTTCCCAGAGGGAAAGGCAAAGCCAACTAGGGCATACAGCCTGGTCTAATGTTAATAGAATATCAATTCTTATAAATACATACATATATACGAAGCTAACCTAACCTAAACCTACGCACAACCCTCCCAACCCCCTAAACGAAATAACTCAATGATCCACGCAAGCATCGAGTTATGCAAGGAAACCTTGCTAAGAGCACAAAACTTCACAAACACGACTTCTTTCGAGCACTCCAACTAATAGAAACGTTCGCGGACATCTCCTGATTAACTTAACGTGGTCATTAATCACTAAATACCACGGAAACTATTTATTTAGAATTTTCACAAAAAAAGTAGCTAATGGCGTTTCGCGCGCTTAACAAGGAATCTTAGATATTATTGTTTCGAAACATTTTTATTGTAAAATTCTTCCCAGATAAAGGCAAAGCCAACTAGGACATACAGCCTAGTCTGATGTTAGTAGAATGTCTGAATTCTTATAAATACATACCTACATTTATACGAAGATAACTTAAACCTAACAGAATTAAAAAATTGAGCTCTCTATCTTTGTAAAAATATTAAAGTGAAGCAACGGTTATCACTAATTGAAGTCACGTCTATTTAGGTATAATTAGTTCTATTATCCGTCCAGTGAGTGCTGAATGCCTGGGTTGCGCAAGGAGACGCAACAACCACTAGAAACGTTAAACTCAGCTCATTTCTAAAGTCTAGGCTGTCTGACTCATTGGCCAATGCCTCGGGACGAGAGGCAACGGGCCGGATAGCTCAGCCTAATTGAAGGAACATCGGTATAAAAACTACTTAAAAAAATAATATCTTCCAATATAATCAATTTTATTAAAAAGCTATTTACAAAATGTTTATTAGGATGAATACTATTTTTCAATATACAATACATGGCATAATTGCGACAAGCTAAGTTGTAGTTCGCATAATTGCCAAAAACGGCCGTTTTTGGCAATTATGCGAACTACAACTTACCGACATTGAATCACGTTATAAATAAGCATTTAAAAAAATAGTATTTATCGTAATAAACATTATGTAAATAGCTTATTTAATAAAATTGATTAAATTGAAAGATATTATTTTTTTAAGATTGGCGGCGCTAGTTGGCTCTATGAAGGCTCTAGGAGGAGTATTAGATGTTTATTGTAAGTATAAAATAGTTTTTTTGTCATATAAATGTAGATATATAAGATATTGTTTATTGCAAAAGTATTAATCAAAGACGTACCGAGATATAAACATTTATGTAAGATCACAATTGGGGAACTTATAGCTGAAAGCGATCTCTTCCAGACAACTAATAAATGATAAATTTTTGTGCACAATAAAGAATGTATGACAAACTATTTATTGTAGAAAAGATTTACGTTTTACAAAATTATTATTATTATACTTAAGTACAGTCGACAGCAGATCAATGGTAACACTTTTTACTTTTACAGTTCTTATTATTTGCGTCGTAAGACTTGAAATCGTACTGCAAGTGTTACCATTGATCTGATGTCGACTGTACCTATGTATGGAAATAACCAAAGGTGATCTTTATCGCTCAGAGCAATCCCTTCCAGACAACTATTTTCGAAAGAAACTAGAAAACAGTAAAGAGTAGCGCAAATAATCTGTCCAACTTTAGAACGTAGATATTACTTAGGTCACAGACATACATACACTACAATTATTGTAGAATCATATCTATATTTGTTCACGTCATTATTTTGTTATAATTTACATTTACACCACTTTGCAAGGAAAAGGTGCCAACGCTGAGGAGAACAAGTGGCAAAAAAAAATCTCACCAACATTTAAAAAAACATTATCCTACTTCCGACAGTCGGCTAAATACTCAATGCAATTTGTTACGTCCTGTACAGATATTAAAAAATAAATTTTTATTCCATTTTAGAGCTTGCGTCTCGAAAGATAAAGTTGCATTTGAAATAATTGAGATTTTTATTCAAATATACACAGTGAATTTAACTCTGTTCAAACGTTTTAAAGTTTAAAATTGCATTGGCTTTAACTGTCTTCTACAACAGTATTTTGTAATAACGGCAACGCGAAATGACCTTTATTGCCGCGCTAAAAGGAGTCAAAGTGCTTAAAAAAAGCCAAAATAGGTGACGATCGCTTTGGGCCCTACCATCGATATTCGCAATTTGGAAATATAATTCACACTTTTTTTACGCGACTGACGTACGAAATACCGGGCTAATGGGACTCCAGGCGGCTCATAGTGCCCTGGTACTGGGGGGCGACTCTAAGGCCCGTATTAATAGTCTGAGCGCAAACCCTCAAGATCGAATTCAGCAGATACACTCTCAAGACGTGATCACCATCTCAAGTATGTCATTTATTAATAAACCAATCTCGAGGGCGCATCACGTGATGTCATTCTCAAGTCGCGGTTCGCCTGCAATCAGCAAATACGTTCTCAAGTGTGAGTTTGACAGTTATCTTGAGAACTGAGTTTTGTTTATTAATACGACGTTACTCACGTGATACCCGATTCCTAAACGCGCCTAAGTTACGTTTATTAATAGGAACGCCATCTTGAGGTCGTTCTCAAGATTGACTTTTGAGCTGAGAGTGATTTATTAATACGGCCCTAAGAGCTGGGGCTTCGGACCGAGTGGACACAGCGGATGCTGAGTGAGACATAGTGAGACTCCGGGCTAGGCATGAGCTCCGGGTACTTGGAATGGAACTTCAGTATAATCAGCCCACTACCTCTGGCCTTCTCCCAAGGCTATTAGTGACCCTCCAGGCGGCTCATAGGGCCCTGGTACTTGCGATGTGACTTAAAGAGCTGGAGTATCTAACAGCAGAAGTTGAGTGCGATATAGTTTGATCCCGGGCTAGCCATGGGCTTCTGGTACTTGGAATACATCTTTAGCATCATCAGCCCGAGTCAGCCCACTGCTGGACGCAGCCTCTCACGAAGCGATACTATACTATTCCCCTGTCAGTCTAATCGCAATCAAAACACAAACAAAACTGAAAGTGAGTTAATTATCGCATAATGAATAGTGTGCGAAGATTATGTAAGTTAACTGGAGCACCGCGGCGGAACCGAATGGGTTGCTTTGACGCCGGTACCCATAGAGGTGCCTTCTTTGTTGCCCGGGAGAAATACGTATACCACTCGTCCGGGGAACGGGTGATTATGTTGGACTCACACCAACTAGCGCACGCAGCATAGCACAGTGCAGATGTACGCTGATGACACACAAATTTTGTTAAGTCCTAACTCCCACCGATTATTAGCAGAGACGGTCGATTGCCTCAACCAGGACCTGTGTTCCATTACTGAGTGGTCAAACGAACATGGCTTGCTACTGAATGCAAACAAATGCACCTATATGGTATTGGGCACCCAACATCAGATCGATCAGGTGCAGCGCGTAGCCCCACCCATACTAGTGGGAGATACACCTATTGCGGAATCAGTTGTGACAAGAAACTTGGGGCTACTGTTCGACGGTACACTGAGATTCCAGGAGCATATAAACAGCAAAATAGGTAAATGTTACGGCGCACTTAAAACCCTATACAAATTCCGTCCTTATTTAAGCACTCCAGTAAGATTAAGATTAATAGACTCTCTAGTACTTTCCAATTTAGATTACTGCGATATTGTATACGGCCCCTGCCTGCTTAAACAAACTGAAAACCAAGTTCAAAGAATGCAAAACTCATGTATTCGATTCATTTACGATGTACCTCGGCGATCCCATATAACTCCATTTTTAAATACGTACAATATACTTAACATGCAAAACAGGCGAACTCT
Source organism: Tachystola acroxantha (assembly GCA_963506565.1). NCBI lineage: Eukaryota > Metazoa > Arthropoda > Insecta > Lepidoptera > Oecophoridae > Tachystola > Tachystola acroxantha. The sequence goes on from OY735897.1 coordinate 6,637,053, forward strand.
TAAATTTAGTACCTTCATTTACAACCTACGGGACACTGGCGCCCCAACTTACCTGTCGAAAAAGCTGCAGTGGTCGGATAGAACAGCGGCGAGTGCACGATCGGTGCGGTGCCCCGGACTCGATCTACCTATACCTTATTTGCGATTCTTTAGGGGGAGTTTCCGTTTCGCTGCATCGAAGTGCTGGAATGACTTACCGCCACCGATTAGGACAGCCGACACTCTCACGTCATTCAGAAATCTCTGCAAGGAACGGCTTTTATCCTTGCAAAAATCTTCCTGCATCTGGCGTTAGCACACACTCTTTACGTGCACTCTTATGTGGTGGTGGTGTCGATTGTGTTTAACACGACACAGTCGGTCTAGCTTTAGCGTGTCTAGTCCCTGTCGGTGCGGAGCGGTCATTGAGTGACGTTACTGTCAGACGGACACCGTTACCGTAGTGCATTATTACCTATAATACTCTAGTACTTGACACAGATGGGAACTTTCATGATAGTTATATCATATGATTAACAATAAATAGCATTAAGTTTTTATGTTTTAGTTACTCTTTTTTGTGGTCTTCGAGATTAGCGAGACTGTACGAGAGTAGGAAAGACCTGAAAAGCAGCGTGTCGCTGAGGCCTTTCCTATTCATCTGTAACGATAGGTACTATTATAACTAAGTTACTTTTAAGTTCTAAATTATGTTTCAGATGAATAAATGTCTCTTTATTTATTTATTTATTTATTTATTTATAACTATAACTCCTGGGGTGTTCTGCCTCCGCCACCAGGGACAGGACCGCGGGTACTCTTTCGAAAACTACCGCGGCCATATAGGTACCTAGTTTAACGTCAATTCCCTTAAACCGTGATTTTATCTCTTTCACATTTCATTAAAAACTTTATTTAAGTTAGAAAATGAAACTGAACAAACAAGAAATAAATTCCCACTAAAGTCAAAGTCAAGTCTCTTTATTGCAGTAAGCACGTTGTGTACATTTTTGCACGTCAATAAATTTTTTAGTTTACATTTACACTTTGCAAGGAAAAGCCAACGCTGAGGAGAGCAAGTGACAGGCAGCAAGCAACAAGCAGCTAGTTCAGACAACTGAACAAGTGGGAAATTTTGTTACTAGTTCAGTCAACTGAACTGGACAAATGAACTAGTGGGAATAAATGAATTTAAATCATATTTATGTTATTTAACATAGCACAAATTGATATTATTATCTGAAATAATAATAGATTTTGATTTGAATTGTTTAGCTTATGACTGAAGAGAGCCTGTGTCACCGCACTAGACGTGAGTTGGCTGTGAGTGAGTTCTGTGCGAGTTGTTGTCGCGAACCCGCGGTACGTTGCGGGTCTTTAACCCGGTAAGAGCGCCGTTATTCGCGGTACGGTACGCGGTACGCCACGCAGCGGAGGCTGAGTGCGACGTAGTGACGTAGGCGCTTTGCCGTGAGACTCAGCTTAGGGGTCTGATGTCATATGCTGGTATTCATATGCTAGTTAAACCTCACTTCCATTAAATCGTGTTGCGAACTTAATCTGTAGTAACCTGTATCACCACATTTACAGCAATTAAAGTACTTTGACTATGGAGGTCAAATATAGTTTTGTACTTTTTTTGTGGTTGAACTAGTTGAAAATAATATTCCAATTATTTCAACTTTGTCATAATGTAGAAATTATTATACATAAAGTTGAAATAATTGGAATATTTTTGTCCAATTAGTTTAACTGGTTGAACTTCAAGTTGAAGTTAGTTGAATAGTTGAAGTTAGTTGAATAATTGAAGTTAGTTGAACTTAGTTGAATAGTTGAAGTTAGTTGAACTTAGTTGAACTTAGCTGAACTTAGCTGAACTTAGCTGAACTTAGCTGAACTTAGCTGAACTTAGCTGAACTTAGCTGAACTTAGCTGAACTTAGCTGAACTTAGCTGAACTTAGCTGAACTTAGCTGAACTTAGCTGAACTTAGCTGAACTTAGTTGAACATAATTATGACAGGGGGCTGTCCCTTTCTATCTTAACTTAAGGCAAGTGAGGTTTAACTATGTTTATGAATAACAGCAATTTACTTGCAATAAAGAGATTCTGTAGTGTCAGCTTTGAGGCGAAGGCATCGGGAACTAATACAACTCGTCGGTATTCGATTTCCATCGGCTCTGGTGGAAAATGGCGACCGGTTACTTAATATAAGTTCCGCAACTTTTAGCGGACACGTCGCGACTGGATATTGGACACTTCGGGGCTCTCCTTCAGACCACTGACTCACAGAGTGGTCTGCAGGTGGCCTTGAATTTATTCGACAAAATTAAATGTATGGTTAGGCTTGTGACATAAGCATTAATTCTGCACAGCGTTTAAGTAAATTAAACAATTTGGGGAAAAATAAAAAAAACATTTACAATTAATTCAAATATCAAAATTATTCATTTGATATTTTTACATTTTAAGCAGTTTTTTTTACATTTTAAGGCATTTTTAATTTTTTGCAACGGTTTCTTTCATTGAAATGATATTGCCACATTTCAATGGAGCTTTGCCCCACCTACAAAACTACGTGACCATTTAAACTGTTGCGAGAGTAGCAGAAAATGATAGCAAAGACAATTAATAATTCGATTACTTTCTATTTTCTGAATTGTTAATTAAGCTGATTTTTCGATTCGTTTAATGTACAAAACTTTATTTTTGACCAATAATTTTAATAAAAACCGATTTATTCGTCATCTTGTTCATCATATGGTTGATGGTGGGGCAGAATCTGGCATTATCTTTTGACCTTTTTTTTTTTAAGTTCTTTATTTATGTAAATTATGCTAGTTACAGTATATTTCAGTTTTAACTAAAAATTACTTAACATCTTATAATCTATTTTATAGGCTATAAATAGCAAAGCCAATTACAAATATTTGCAAATCTAGTTTAGGGCAGTAAACTTAATTTATATTTTATTAAAACTTGTTTATAAATAGACATATAATGTAAAATGAGCGCTTCTTGAGTGAAAGACGCACTTGTTGCAGGACAAGAAGGCGGGAACATGGACAGGGAGATACGACGAGGTGACCTAATAATGGTCATTTCTACGGTCATTGTGCGACTCACCGACCAATCCCTTACGTCGCAGCTGTAGTTTACGCAGTCGCTAGCGAGCATTCTGACGTCATATTTATCACAGAACGATACTGACTCACTACTTAATTATTATTTACATTACAATTGGACCGCTTTGAGACTAATTGGTTCATTTGTACAGCCGCGGCTCAGCCAGTACCTACTCATGGTACAGCTAACAGCAGTACAAGTGTGACACTTTGGACAGTTCCTATTACCTGCGTCGTAAGATTGAAAATCGTACCGCAAGTGTTACTGTTATTTATCTGCTGTTGTGCGTATACTATGTCACAGCTGGAGACACAATACAATGATAGAGAGGTTAGAAAGTATTTAGTTTGATATTCATAGGATTTCAATGAACGGAATTTACACGCGGTTTAGCCAAAAATGAGATTTAAAGTTCAGTCAGTTTAAGCATTCGGTCTCTTTCTAACTTAACGCTTTTTACGAAGTGTGAAAGTGACAAAACATGGTAAGGGCCTTCATAGAGCCAACTAGCGCCGCCAATCTTAAAAAAATACAATCTTCCAATTTAATAAATTTTATTAATAAAGCTATGTACAAAATGTTTATTACGATAAATACTATTTTTTAAATGCTTATTTATAACGCGATTCAATGTCGGTAAGTTGTAGTTCGCATAATTGCGAAAAACGGCCGTTTTTGGCACATTTGTGAACTACAACTTAGCTTGTCGCAATTATGCCATGTATTGTATATTGAAAAATAGTATGTATCGTAATAAACATTTTGTAAATAGCTTTTTTAATAAAAATTAATAATTTGTAAGATATTTTTTTTAAGATTGGCGGGGCTACTTGGCTCATGGAAGGCCCTTAAGTGAAGATATTGACGTATCAGTAGCTTTGTTTGAAAACGGTGCTACGGAAGTACGAAGGTCCTGGTTCGAATATCGTTGGTGACAATTTAAAATGTGAACGTTATGATTTTCAATTTAAACTAATGTTGTTAAGGGTTAAATCAAAAATAGCTGTTCAAAAACTAATTAGAACAATTTCCTCACAATCTAAAGTTAATTCCATAAATATATCGACTCCCGCCGACTTCGGCTGTTTTCAACAACATTTACTTCTAATTACTTGGCTAACTGCTCGTCAGGAGCCGGTGACGTCACCGTGCCCCGCCTCCCCTTCGGGAGTCAGTAATTGATAATCAATAAACACATTGAGATCATTTGGCGACACTTGAACTTAAAATTGGTTCATTCAATTAAGGTCTGAATTGTAATTTTATGCTGTTATCATTGATCTCCTATAAACAACTAGATACACAAAGGTCTTATTATTTATTTATTTTATTAATGGACTCGACAGTTCGTCATTTGCCAATGTCATGTTACAGAAAATTCAATGTATAATAGTCTTCTATCTTCATCCAGAGGAGTCGCCGTAGCGTCATCACTCTGGACGAAGCAGCTCGACAGTCACGCTCACTCCCGAGCTCGTAGTGGGAATCTTGACCATGGCGCCAAACTTCAGATCCTGCTTGAATTCTTCAATAACTTCACCATACTGTCATTCGCGAACATTTTCTGATTAATGTAACGTGATATTAATCACAAAACACCCACTGTAGACATTATACTGAAAATTATTAAATAATTCCGCAACCGTCGTTTCCCGCCATTTTCAAAAAGCTCCACAACGGTCTTACTAAAACAATTTAAGAAACGTCCAAATAAGGGTCCATTGTTAACGTGCAAATAATGTCCAATAAAGCAAATGCGGGTCCATTCATCCGTTTGGACCTTCTTTGCGCTCGGACATTGTTAGCAGGCAGACTGTGTATCGAGTGGTTTATAGGAGAGCAATGATGAAGGGCTTTCGTTTATAACATCTCTATCACGGTAAGTTCCCGTCTGTCCGTCCCGTTACCATGGCAACGCTAATTGACCGACACTGAATAGAACCTTGTCCCTGTCTGGCTGTACTGTAGCGAGTGCAGCCACTCACAGGCTGAGCCAAGAAAGGTTATATATGTGACAAAATACAATTAATGTTAGCCTCCCGATGCCCTCCTAGAGGACATATTTTATTTATAGTTAATTTATTTATAGGTAGTTTTAGTTTTTAGTTATTCAATGTTAGTTTTTAATCATGTATTATATTATTCAATTCTTACTTAATTAATAAATATAAAGCTACGGTGTATTAATGCTAGCTATGTATACCCAAGCCCAAATCAAGTGTCTTATTTTGTAAACAAATATGATTGTCTAATATCGAAGCCGAAAAAAATTTATTAAGTTACTGTGCTTTGGAGTTTTTACATTATAAGGTATTTTTAATTGTTTGCAACTATTTCTTTCACTGGAATTTGACCTAATGGTCATTTCTAAGGTCATTGTGTGACTGGTGACGTATTTTGTTATTTTTTTTAGTCCGATATTCATTTACGCGACTATTCATAAACGTGATTTAAACATTAACATTAAGCTTTCTGTCCTTGTTGTGACGGACTTAGTTAAATTTATTTAGCAGTTATGATTTACTAAAAAACCTTACCAATTTATCATGAGTACAATTCTTCGAATAGGTACAATACTTTTGATATTTTCTTGCATATGCAAGAATAGAACGAAAATCTAAATGATAAAATGGAGAAAAAATTTCATCAAGACCGGGATTCGAACCCGGGCCCTCGCCATTCCGTGGCACGCTCTATTCCAACAAAGCCATCGTGGTATCGTACCCAGATCGTGAATTATCGGGCCCGGGTTCGAATCCTGGTCGTGATGAAAAAATTTCTCCAATTTATCATTTAGGTACGGTGGAACACAGAGAAAGGTGTACAGGAGAGTTTTTAAGGTTGAGATTATCTCACAAACTACTTGACCTATTGCAAAAATTCTTTCACTGTTTGATAGATAAAAGTTAAAACTATGCAACTGTTAAATATTATTAAATTCGGTCCAGTAGTTTTTGAGAAAATCTCAACCTTATTGAGGCCCCCTGTATACTTATCTCTGTCTTCGACTGTACAATACTTTCAATTATTCGAATGAATTCACTGTATATTTCCACAAAGAAGCTTTCTATATCTCTAAGTCTTGTATTGTATGTATGGGAGGAGTATTGGTTCAAGTAGTTAGCAAGCCTTGGAGTCCAGACAGCACTGTCTGTCTGTATGTATGTCTGTCCGTCTGTCTGAGAGCTCAAAGAAAGGCTTTCACGGAAAGAAATAATTCCAGCGCTAACTCGCGTAATTGGAGACCGCCGGAATGATAATGTAGCGCGCCGTGGAGCGGGAGACCGCTGGAGACGCCTTCACGGCCTCGGGGAATGATCCAATAGGCACAGACAACAGAACAATGGTAACACTTGTAGTACGATTTCAACTCTTACGACGCAGATAATAAGAACGGGTCAAAGTGTTACACTGGATGTGCTTTGATATGTATTGGAGTCTGTTTGATCTTGTGAGAAGTGGGTAAGTATGAGCGTCTTATTTTCTCGCGTTGTAGTGAGTGCACTTATTGTCATGGTGGCACTTCACTTGGCTATTCGTATTTACTCATACTCATTTATTCGGCCTTAGGTACACTATGGAACACTTGGTTACGTCACGTGTCTTACATATTATATGTTTGTACACATTGATTCATTATATATCAAATCACATGGCTGGGTGACGTGAGCGCAAAGAGCAGCACAGTAACACTGTTCTTAAACCTAGTTCATAATATTCAAATTTGCAATTGTCACAATTGCAAGTTTCACCTAGTTTATATACTATAATAGCAGCTGTAAAGAGGCTTTGTCATTCAGTGTATACAATTAGGGAAATTATTGTGAAATGTTTTCATTACAAATTTGCGTATTTGTCATAATTGCCATGTGTGGTTGGTATGCTTAACAAAATATTCGTCTTTTTTGTATGTACGTCAAGTATTTGACAAACACAACAAACATCCAATAGCGAATACGAATAGTCAAGTGAAGTGCCGGCATCAGAGTTATTCAAGCCGTGGCCTGTGCCCTGGCCTGGCGACTGTTGCCGAGCGACAGCGACCGGGACCGATGGCTGGACGTGCTGAGAGGCACGGAGGGGCTGCGATGAAAGTGACACTAGAGGTCACCCAGCCATTAGCCCGGTACAGACCGTACCCGAGCCCGCTACGGTATACCGAAATACCCTTCACCGATAGAACGGTAATGATCAAAACTTATTTACTTACTTATTTCGTTTAGAATAATTATCTAATTAAGTGTTAATGTAACAGAACTTTAAAATATCCTCTTAACGTAGTGACATTTTCCGCTTCTGCTTCATAAAATCAAATCTTGCAATAAGACAAGTAAAACGTTGCGTATAATTGCACGTCAACGTTTTTTGAATTGACAATTTACATTGCAAAGAAATGCCAACGCTGAGGAGAACAAGTGGTTAGTAAGTTGTACAAGCGAACACGAAGACATCATTGCTAAGCGAAATTGTATATCGTCTCTGTTTTAACTGCTCTGAGCGGCGGCCGAATTAAAGCCCTTTGTGTAGTGTCGGGCGTTTTATTGCACCGCTAATACCGGCCGCGAGGGAAACGTCCCCGGGGCGCGAGGGAATGCTACGTGTCTGTACGAGGAGAGGGCGCTCCGGCTGCTCTGCCATCGCGTTGCCGGGTAGATAGATAAAGAACAGACATATAACAAGACACCACTCCATACGAATACAAATTAAACTTCTTAAAACTATAGTTCTGTGGCTTGAAAGGAAAAAAAAGAACGCTTATAGGATCACTTTGTTGTCCGTATGTCTGTCAAGACCTGTATCTCAGAAACGCGTGTCCGGATCAGGTTGACATCAACACCCAACACTGGGGTCCGCGGCCTCATGCAGTCGGGAACACATCAACCTTATACGGCAACGCTATCAATAGATATGGCCGTTTGTGTCGCATTGTGGAGCATATTTGTATGAAAATGCATAAAACTCAAAACCTATAGGGTACTTCCCGTTGACCTGGAATCATGAAGCTAGGTCTTACAGCATAAGTAAAGGAAAAAAACGAAAATTGTAAATTTGAAATTACATCCCTCCAACAAATTATATTAGCAGATGATCAACTAATCAGGAGTATTTGTATATAAACGGACATCACTCACTTATATTGTTGAAGTCGGCAATTAGACCGACAGTTTAGACCGATTTCAAAGGTCTTTCTCAAGGTGTAGTAATGGCACACTATAGTTTTAATTCTAAAATATTCAGTAGTATGTCTATGTATGGACATAATATTATGCTAATGGCAAAGATAAGTTTATGTCTAAATCTAGTTGTATCCTCTCGTCAGAGCAAAGTGACGGGGGTGAGTTGCGTTGCGCGGAACCCTCAAGGCCCGTGCCGGCCGACTCGCACTTGAGCGGTTCCTTACACCGGAAAGCGTCGTCTTGATCCAAGAATTCTTTTTCATCCGTGTAATTAAGGAAGAATGTTTAATTAAACTGCGTGAAACCGACTGGACGGGAACTGTCACTTCACTACCCCCCGGGACACCCCGGGGGGGACTATATATTCTTACGCTGGTTAGTCATAAATGTTACTTAAAAGTTATTTCCCGGTTTGAACCACTAAGCCTTCACTATAGTTTACGCGTCATTTTATTATAATTTATTGTTGTATGTTAGTAATAAATGTGATTTAAAGTCCACGGATTAAGCTTTCAGTCCTTTTCTAACTTAACTTTTTTTACTGAAGTGTCATAGTGATAAACCATGGTTTAGGTAACACCACAAGAGATAAACACTTGATTGCACAAAGAATCACACACAGACATAACAATACTATAATCTCACGTTTTATCTTAACACTATCACACTTCGAAGCGTTAAGTTAATTTAACCGTCGGTAACTTTAACTCCCGTTTATTAGACTATTCACGAATTTAGTTGAAGTGTGGAATTTACTAAATACTTACCTACGGTTTAAAAGAACAAAAAACTAAAATTATCTTACAAAATAAATTAAAACTACCTAAAATATTAAAAACTACCTAACTAAAAAAAGTTTGTTCAAAAGAAGTCAGATTAAACCAAGTTTATATGTATCTAACAGGGTTGTTAAACATAAACCTAGTTTAAACCGTGTTCTGTGACACTTCATTAATAGACGTTATGTTAGAAAGGGACGGAAAGCTTAACCCGACCAACTGTAACTCCCGTTTATGTGTATCAGCCTTCGTCTTAAACGCTATTCATCACAGTCGGTTGGCTGCGCTAATGCCAGTCGGGCTGCCGCGATGATAAATGGATTTACAAATTAGTAATTGACCAAGTTTGTGTTGATAAATGATGGAGAATGAAAAGTCGTGAACATTTTCATGGATTTTAGGAACAGTTGGCGGGATAATTGAATTTTCATAATGTACTTACAGTTTTCTTTGGGACGACATAATATTTCAGATTGTAATTACCTGTAAAATAAGAAAAGTTTATTAACGATTACCAGAAGTGACGTCCCTAAAATAATATTTGGAGCGGGGTGAGTGCACTAACAATTTTGAAAGGTGGCATCTCATCCATAGTTGAGATTTTTGCAGGATGAGTTGCCACCTCAGCCGTCGGATATGGGACAAAACGACCCACCCGACTGACAATGACAGTTGTTGTTGTGTTTTTGGTAAGGCAAATGCGCCAAAAGATCATACATCCTTATAGCCAGCGGCAGCAGTATCCTGACCGTGCTCGCGCGCAGGCCGGACACTCGATTTCTCAGACACTGGACCGGCCTGCACGCACCAGTATGTACTAACATAGTTATTTAAGTATTTACTAACAAAATATGAATGTAAAAAAGGGTCTGAAATAAAAATATTTTATTTTATTTTATAGCGTTTTCATCATGTTATTTTCTAACACTAATTCCATTAGATTTTTGGATTCTTAACAGTACTACTAAGTAAATGCTAGAAATGATATATCTATTTACCATACAAATTCATAAACACATTACTTAGTGAATGAAGCCCAACTAGGCCTGTTCCGTGGGATTCTAAAAGAATTGCAAAATATGATTTAATAAATTTAAAAAATATAGTTTTGACCAAATTACACTAAATCTTTATTAATACAGTTTGTCCGCATATTGTTGAGAGTTACTCGGGTTCCCAGGTACTTACGTAAAATTGTACGTACAACAAAAGCGTCAAACATTGTATTATCATTCGTTACGTCACGTTGTGTGAGTGAGTAGCGTTCACCCACAAGCGCTCGGAGCGGAACCATCTCACGTGAACATCTCAGTGTGGCAACGCGCACTCACTCGCTGGGAGTGACGCAAGCGGTTGCCACACTCACTCACTCAGACTGTGGTCTGACTGCCAGCAGTGCTTACAGATCACATAAGTAATATTACAGTATGGACTTTAGAAACTTATTAATTTTGAAAAGAATAAAATAAAACCGGCGTCGTGCGAGTCTGCCTCGCGCCCCGAGGCTTCCGCGCAACGCAACTTAACCCCGCCACTTTGCTCGAGGGATGGAATTTCAAATTAACAGTTTTTGGAATTTTCCCTTTACTTGTGCTGTAACCTAGCTTCATGATTCTAGGTCAACGGGAAGTACCTACCCTATAGGGTTTAGTTTTCTTGCATTTTCATACAAATATGCGAGAAAATGCGACACAAACAGCGATATCTTTTGATTGCGTTGACGTAGTAGTTTGATTTTTTCACGGCTGCGTGAGGTATTCCAACTTGATCCGTCCACGCGTTTCTGAGTTATAGGTCTTGACAGACAGACGTTTAAATAAAGTTAAGTTAGAAAGGGGCCATTTGTTTATCCGTGCAATACGATTTAAGCCACCTTTATAGCTAACAGCGTATATAAATCGTCTCTCTGCTCGAGACCAATCAGTACGACTTTTATTTTGTTTTCATTCCAGTCTCTCAGTTCTCTCTCTCTCTCTTCGTGCATGGGCCAGAGCGGGACGGAGCACACGTAATGAAACTAGTCAGTCTAGTAATCGCTCGCTCGTAGACACAACAACGGCAGGTATTGGGAAGATATGCCTTGGACTCGAAGCAAATCGTGTCGGAATTAACAACAAATGACTTCGATGAAGAGCGGTTTCAATGGACGATATATTTATGTATCATAACCATTACAATTTTTAAGGATTTTCATTAATTGCAGTCAATTAAATATTAAGCTAAAATGTCAATTAAAAGTTAAAATTACATTCATAAGTCAGAAATATATTACATTTCCAAATCCAAGACATAACTAACAAAAACCCACATCATTCCATCCAATAACCTAACCAGAATAACCAGAATACCCGGGCTTATAGGTTCGTTGCAAATGCCTTAGTCCATCAAATCGGCTTCAAACTTGTGCTGTTATTCATAAGCCTTTCCAATCTTCGTTAAAAAAAGATAGAAAGGGACAGGTTGGCTAAACGGTGGCGTAACTTTAAATAACGTTTATGAATAACAGCCTTGGTGTATAGCAACGGTTCTAGCAGCAGGAGCTTTCGACAAAATCGACGAACGGAACTTTTTGATGTCAGATTAAAGTTAGGAGTTCCGAGGAGAAAGTAAACAAGCTTTTTGCAAATGAGATTGTAATCTACGCATTCGCGATCGTGACTCGCTTAATTAAGTTTAACGGCAGGCAACCAGTTGTGCATCAATCATTCTTATGTGAAATAGACAAAAGCTCGCCCCATAGACAATACGCTCCAAAATCTGATTCGGATGAGTCAAGTGATTTTTAAAAGTGGTAAAGTCATCCCCGGATTACATTTCCTTGGGATGAGATGCCGCCCCCACCGGGCATCAAATGAATCTATGGCGAACACAATTGATAGACGATGCATGTTTTGTATTTTCATTATTATTTATTACTTCTATTTTATTGTGATATATATAAAAAACAGCTTATAACCTTATTATTTTTAATAATATAAAAACCTAGTAGAAATAAAGTGACTAGGTTATAAGTAAAGCTTAAGTTAAGATAAGAAATAAAATTGTGTTGCAAGTGGTGGTCTTATCGGTGAAAGCGATCTCTTTCAGCCACTATAAGTGCTGAGTGGTACAGTATGGAGATCTCTAAATAGCGATAGCAACTTAGCAAGGCCTTGGTTGAAGGCTGCTCAATATAATAGAAGGCATTGCATCAAGACGATATTTGCGTTGATTCCAGAGTTACGCACCTTAAATTTAATCGTCGCTGAGTTGTCCAATGCTTACGGGAAGTAGCTTTATGAGTGACAGTGACAGTTCAGATTTGGCAACCATTACAGAATCACACTTATGGTCAAACGAAACACGTTTCGACTTGTCTTGATTGTCTTAAAATGGCCACGTTTATAATATACGTAACAGCCACTCTATACGACTCTAACATCAGTCTGTATATCTATCCCTATACTGTGCTACTATAGTATGATCCTAGAAAGGCGCATCAAAATAAGACTATGTCTTGAACCGGTTGTATCACAGAGTGTATCGCCCTCTCTGTCTGGCGGCCGGCGTTAGAGCGAGAGGGACGATGCGAGGCGAGTGCACGCGCACTTAGTGGAGACGACTGGGGCACTTTCTATGGAGATAATGTGCGGAGGTCCTCTACAACTTACTAAGCCGTGGTTAACAAAGCTTTTTTAAGGGAAATCGTGATAGTCACGCCTTGAGAGAGGCTGCGTCCAGCAGTGGACTGATACAGCTGAGCTGATGATGCTGAAGTCCCATCCCCAGTACCAGGGCACTATGAGCAGCCTAGAGTCTCAATAGCATGCTGTCCAGCGACTATTTATGGCAAAATCTAACGCAAATCCTTAGAACCACTGATTAACTTTAAGTAACGTTTACAGCTAACGCCCTACAGAGGAGTTCAGATTATCTCCTTTGTCTATCTCGAATAAAACAATAGATTTTCCTCAAATGGTGACAAATTACAAGCAATTTCCCCAAATCATTTCCAATGCCATTTGTATGTTCCGGATTGAACCCGGACCATCTGCCGTGACGTGTGACAGAGCGGGACGGCGCCATGTGCCAATGATGGGAGGGACAGAGATGACAGAGTGCTTTTATCAAGAGCTTACATATTTCTTCAGTGGAAGATATACAGGGGCCTCAATAAAAACTACTGGACCGAATTTAATAATTATTTTACAGTTACATAGTTTTAACCTTTATCTATCAAACAGTGAAATAATTCTTGCAATAGGTCAAGTAGTTTTTGAGATAATCTCAACCTTAAAAACTCTCCTGTACACTGTTTTCTGGACCTTATACGTACGATCCAACTTAGAAATAAATAAAGGAAATTTATTAGATTTTTTCCAAAATTAATATTTGATTCGTCACACTTTTCTAAATGCTAGAAACTACCTCAGTACTAGGCTTAGGTGGCAACTCACCCTCCAAAAATCTCACCTATGGGTGAGATGCCACCTTCAGTAAGAATTTTTAAATTCCATCAATTAGGTAGGTTCTACTTCTAACACAGAGCAAGGTGTACATGAGAGTATATAAAGGATGGTTTTCACAAAAATACTTAGACTGATTTTTGAAAATTCTTTCTAAATCCATAGTGTGTACTCTAAACTATCTACCAGTGAAAGAATTGTTACAATCGGCCCAGTAGTTTGCGAACCTTATTGAGGCCCCGGGATACTTATTATTTATCCTTCTGCTTCCTCGGGATGAGTGCGATAAAATACCTACCTATTGTTACCCACTATGTAACGTGACAACGACAAAAATTTACAAAATGTATATTTATTATTTAGTCATTAATAAATGACTAAATATAAACACCTGTTGTTTATTTAAACACGATTCATGCTAATGATGAGTCAACCAAAGTCAACGTTGGTTGAACACATCTTATATTTTATAATTATAATAAATACACGTAAAGACACGGAATGCCATCTACACATTACTAGAATATGAGGAACATATTATATCGAAAGGATTACTGGATATAAAATATCTCTGAGCAGAGAGATTGGCTAGTTTTTGTCGAGCGAACGGCTGCTAGTGAAAACATAAACAGGCCCGGAGCAATATTGCTTCTGAACCCTTTTGCCTTTAGCCATAAACCTAGTTAAACCTTGTTTCCCTTAAACCGTTGACTTTAAAATATTATTCTTCACTTTTTGTGAGCTCCGGACGATATACCGAAACACCCTTCACTGATGAGACGTTTCGTCGAAATGACTTTTCGCCGACGGTTTGTTCCATGAAGAAAAAATAATCCACCTTTTGATGTTTCGCCGAAAACATTCTTTGACGAACGGTGATTTAACGAAAAAGTCCAAGATTGTGTCGTTTTTAATAGTACTTTAATTGAAAAGTTTGTTTACAACTTTTATAGGATCTATTTTATATCACTCAGACAGAACAGAACTGTAATGTAAGATGTTATCTTTAACACGTATAGTAATAAAATAGCGGCCACTCACAAACATAGCACTAACTTTATAACGGCCGCGGTCACTGGACCAACACGGTGCGGTCAAACGAGCCACATCAGTCAGCCAGTGAGGGTCGCCGCCAGCGCAATGCCAGTGACCGCGGCGGGAATAGAACGCGGAACCTTGCTGGGCTTTGCTTGAAGATAACACGCGATACACGGGGGCTGCTAACTCTAAGCCTAAACGCGACTACCAGTTCAGTTCATTTCAGTAATTTATTAATAAATTAAAAAATTACAAGTCATTTTCTTAACAAAATAGGTAGCTCGTACTATTGTTTATTCTGTGACGCAACTGTCATTGTAGCGATTCCAGAATGCGTACCCTAATATTAGTCGCCGCTAAGCGAGGCGTCCCGCTCTACGGATCACTCTACCACTAACGATTTTAAATAAAAGGAGTAACGTTATCCGCAATAAGATCTGATTCGGATTAATCTACCACTAACGACTTTAAAAGGCGTAAAGTCATCCGCAAATTTCATTTTCTTCGGATCAGTTGCCACCTAAGGCGATCGCTCTTCGCGTAGCATATGAACGACAGTGGCAACTGCTATTAGGACTCAGTGACCGATACAAAATGAGCTGCATTGTATAGTTCTATATTGTGGCCATAGCAACAGGCGACAACGCGCCGACAGACAGACAATACAAACTGAACTATTAGCAAATGGGAAACCCCACACAACCCCTCGTAAAACTGAAGTTTCCAAGAAATTATTCCATTTTGTTCTACGTAAGTACATTGTGACTGAGATATTACAATACAATGGGTGGAGCAGGTAGTTCATAGAAGGCGCGCTCTAACACAGAGAAAGGAGAGTATCTACTTGACATATTGCAAGACTTCTTACACTGCATAGAGAAAAGTTCAAACTATGTAGGTAGCTACCTAACTGTAGAAGAATCAAATTCGGTCCAGTAACTGTTGAGAAAATCTCAACCTTATTGAGCCCCCTGTATACTTTTTTCTGTCTTCGGGTGTACCTCAGTACTATCTATGTATCCGGCGGACCCTTTGCATCTCAATGCGGTGTTGTGTTGTGGGAAAACAACCCCAGAGTTGGCTTTTTGAGAATGGCGGGAAACGACGGTTGCGAAATTATTTAATAATTTTCAGTTTAATGTCTACAGTGAGTGTTTTGTGTTTAATATCACGTTAAATTAATCAGAAAATGTTCGCGAATGACAGTATGGTGAAGTTATTGAAGAATTCAAGCAGGATCTGAAGTTTGGCGCCATGGTCAAGATTCCCACTACGAGCTCGGGAGTGAACGTGACTGTCGAGCTGCTTCGTCCACAGTGATTGACGCTACGGCGTCTCCTGTGGATGAAGACAAGAAGACGCGGCTACCCAGGGTGATGACGCTACTGCGACTCCCCTGGAGGAAGATAGAAGACTAGTATACAATGAATTTTCTGTAACGTGACATTGGCAAATGACGAACTGTCGAGTCCATTAATAAAATAAATAAATAAATAACCCCAGAGTTAGACACAAAAAAATACGAATTCCAGATTGCGTACGCTTATATCAGTCGGCGCTAAGCGAGTCGTCCCGCAGCGTATGGACGACAGGGACAGCAGCGTCTAGGTTTGGGATTCGACTTAGTGGCCGATATTACCTACATTACTATTGTAATTTTTGCCCGTAGGCTAAGCCCAGTCTCATTATTTGCAAGTTTACTAAATGAAAATTGTAAAAGGGTAAACTCGTCCGCGAACCAGAGATATTTTGTGGGCGAGTTGTCCCCTAAGAATCCACTTAAACCCAGAAATATAAAAATATTACGTAGGTACCTTTAAAAAAGTACGCCGCAATTTTACCCGACTGCACAAGAAGGAGGTTAAAGTTTTTTGGGCGTAAGTATGTCTGTTCCTTTGTGCTAAACAACGACTGAGTGGATTTTCAAAGTGTCGTACAGCACAAAATAGATAATATTGTGGATAAAAATATGGTTATAGGTAATATTAGAATTAGAGTAGACTTTGCAATAAACGATATAACGGTACAAAGTTACCTTCATGTACGTGCAATCATTTTGCACCAAACACCACGACACGTCACGAGTCCGCTGCGAGCGAGGTGACGAGTAACAGAATGTCGCCCCACTTCCCACTCGCCAAGAACACTGCACATTTAGGTGATATCCACTGATAATGATAACAATTGATAATAACACGATTGTTACCCATAAAATTAGTTTAGCCTATGTTTTGTCATTTTCATAATACCTACGATAACAAAACATTAAATTACAAAGCGGCCGAAAACTTACACCGTGGATTTATTTTTAGGTAATCGCGTTATTACAATATATCTAGTTTAAGAAAGAGCTCATAGTAAACTGTCTTTTGTGAGGTTTTAAAAAGATAGTTAAGATAAAGTCTTTGTTGACACAAAATAATTGGGTAGATAGGAATTATACAGTTAATATCACAATTAACTGTATTATCGCTCTAAAGCGATCTCTTCCAGACAACCTCTGGTCAGTGTCACTAAGAGCATAATTTAAAAAGTGCATCAACAATGTTTAAACAAGTTTAAACCCACGTTTGCAGCTAACCGCGTCGAGTGGTATTTACCTGTTAGTAGCGGGCCGCGATCCCGAAGCCGCGACTGACTCACTCTAGTAAAAGTTGTCCGAACACTTTGAAAGTAGTTTGTTCACTTGTATAGACTATTTGGTCACCACTGGTCGTCGTCACTGTCGCTGCGGGTCCGGGGACAGGTCGCGGGCCCGAGCTGGGGCTCCGGGGCGCGGGCTGGAGTACTGTATAGGGCAGGCCAGCAAGTAGTAGGTGCGCAGAGACGGAGACACGTACTCTCCGAGCGGACACGCGCGTGGACTGACGACGGCTTTCACGTCACGAAGGACCAGTGTTGCCAGCGCGACCAATGGAAATACGATAAATTTATTTTACAAAATGGCAATGATATTATAACCCCCACTTGCAATATGAGATGATAAAAAATTTGCCCCCTTATCGACACTCTGACCCTATAATTAACGACTTAACTGGAGCAAAATGTATGGAATTTTCTCGGGGTAAGTACTTAACCTACGGTTATATCGATATTGCAAGCCAAGCTAAGTTGATACAAAATGGCAATGAAATTATAAATAACAATGTACAATTACATAGACAAATGAATTCAATTCAATTCAAAATTATTTATTTCCATAAAATATTAACATTTCTTTGTATTACTATTGGACTCCGCACTAGGCGAACCTGTGTCGCGGTAGTCCAGAAATGAACAATATGAAATATCCAACATGTATTTTGGACTTTGGACCGTTTTTATTATCTGCGTCAAAAGAGTTAAAATCGTGATCAAGATTAATTTACTAGTCTACCGCCATGAGCTGCTACTTTACAAGAAGCCTATAGTTAGATTCATAATATAATCTCACAAAATGCGGAAAGCGCCACAATGTTCATTTATTTAATGAAAAGTGACACTCGACACAACAGGACGCAGCACAGCGGTTTCGCGGTAAACGTTGGCAATCGTTGAAAGTGATTACGAAAACGATTGAAGTCGTGGATTCAGGATATCTTACTCTGGGAAGGGACAGAAAACAAGACGTCGCTAAATACAGCAAATCGGCTGAAAACAGCGGCGCTGGCATCACTGCCCGTTAAGCAGTGTTATCAGCTCTGCTAGCGATATTGTACATATAAACTATTTTCCGATTTGTGAAATAAAATGATTAAGTAATATATTCCTATCGTAATCATATTTCCATATGAACTGCCCAGCAAGAGGCACAAACCAACCCTTGAGGCATGTGTAATCCGCCGCTGTGTGCCCGCGTGGCGCGTGGTGGATCATGGCCCGAGCTCCCTCGATGTAAGGGAAGGTCTGTGCCCGAGCACTGGGGACATGTAAATAGACCGATGATGCATTTCCGCCAGATTCCGTCGCCTGGTGCATGACGCGGCCACACCGCCCCCTCCCCCTCCCCCTCCCCCGCCGCCGCACACTCCGGTTCAAACTCAACGGCTCCACCGGCTTTTAGTACATTTATTTTGGATTAAAATAAAAAGTCCCACCGACCGAGTGGCTGCCGGACGACGCGTCGCGACATCGCTCTCTACTACATTAAACATGGTTTTATTGTAGTCGAATTATTATCATTTTGGGTCCTTCGATCCGGACCGAAGGACCCAAAAATGATAATAATTCCACTACAATAAAATAACACGTCTTGAGGAGAAAATAAGAACGAATTTAATCGAATCGTGTCAAAGTAGAAACACATAATAGCGAGCTATAAAAAGAGGTTGGAACCAACACATGGAGTCACTTTTAAAGTGAGTTAATAATATTTTATATGAAAAAACAACCTTTAAAGGTAGTTTCTGTGAGTTTCATTCTTGAGCGGCGTGGTGGTTCACTGTACAATGATTATTATTACCTAATGAAACATACTCTATACATATAAACTACCGATGTGCAGACGACGGCATATCAACATATTAAATGGAGAACGTCACGACCGGGATTCGAACCAGGGACCTCGGGAGACCTTTAGGTAGTTAATGTTAAAATTGTAGTTTCGAACTTTAAGTAATTTGTTAGCGAATAAATGCACCGACCCGAGTCCGAGTCACGGTGGCTCTGTGAATGAATAGAGCGTGCCACGGAATGAAAATTCTCCATTTAATATTTCTAGATTTACAAGAAAAATTCAAACATTAGTTGACTTGCAAAACCGTCTCATAGAGAGACATCAAACTACATTTACACGTTACGTAGTTTTAAATTTTATCTAACAGTGAAAGAATTATTGCAATAGGTCAAGTAGTTTTTGAGATAATCTCAACCTTACAAACTCTCCTGTACATCTTTCTCTGTGTCTCTGTCCACCGTAGCCTATTGTTTTAAAATAATAAAATATGTTGATTAGTTTTAAATGTTAATAAAAACAACGCGTTGATGTCTTTTGTATGAAAGCGACGCTCCCTCGCAGACAGTGCAATGCAATATGAAAATGGACGTTCTAATCAAAGCTACCCACTTTCTATAGTGAATCGTCAATACACGACTTGAGTAAGAGACACTCTAAGCTTGAGTAATGAGAATGGGTTTAATTATAATCGTTCAGCGATTTAAATAATGGTTCGATTGGAAATCGTGCGATGGAGTTTGATTGTGTGTTTATTGAAATGGCTCCACGTCCATGTCCCCGGCACCGTGTGGTCTGTGGTGTAGGTGCAGGCAGGTACGCGGCGGAACGAATTTAAACAAAACATTATAAAACAATAAAAACTAATTGGCTGAACCAATTAATGCCTTTTGTCTTTGTGAAAGTCAAAGAAAAAGTTTCGCTGGTGTTGCCATGTACAAGAAAACATGAATTATGCAAAATGTGTTATATTTTAATATGAAATGTTGCATTTTCTTTCCATTTATTTCCAGTGACATTTATGAAAATCAATTTGACGACTGAGATTTATATTTAAAATTAACTTTTTTATGCATATAATTATCATTTTTAAAGTAATTTCTAATAACAATACTTTCAAAAACTACAGATAAAGTGCCAAATCTGTAATTTTTCCAGTTCAATATTGGCAACACTTTCCCCCCAAACGTCACCTTGACACGAGAGCTGTCAGTTTTTGTTTTGTTTGCGAATGCGACGTGAAGGTGAATGGACGTTTTTGCTACAATTTTTTACGAAAAACCCTATAAATTGCAATTCAAATTAGTTTAAACCCAAAATCTAATTAGTTAGTAATGTATTGAAGTGTATTCTACGGTTGGCGGGTGAGTAATTTGGCTATATATTAATCGCGCGAGTGCCACGCGTAGTGATAGTGTATGATAAATTGTGTTGTGTCGGCAATTATTGCGAGTGAGGGCAGGATACTGGCGGCTGGCGGTGTCCGGTACCGGGTACCGAGCCACTGAATACCATATCTCTTTAAACTCTTTATTGCCAGTAAATACATTGTGTGCATTGTTGCACGGAAACAAAGTTTTGAATTTACCCCACTTTGCCAGTAAAAGATGAGGAGAACAAGTGGCATCAAATGTTTCAACAACATCATCAGTCCGTATCAGTCCACTCCTGAAGCACTCAATCTGACTCAACCTTTTGCATCCAGTCCCTGCCAGCCACCTTGCGCAGGTCATTCCGTCATTAGGTCGGGGGGCGTCACACACTACATTTCCCCGTTCGTAGTCCATTCAAGAACCTGTCTCCCCCATCCGTTATCGGTTCTACGACAGATATGACCACCACACTGATTCCAGCACACTGATTCTATGCAATGTCAACTACTTTGGTTTTCTGACATTCATTCATTTCGGTAACATGTCTGTTTAATATTAGGAATATTTGCTTAGTAGCAAACCTGATGGTCATTTTATAATGGGACAGGTAACTTACAGGTCTTTTTTATTAGTATGTTTGCTCATAGGGTATTTTGCTTATGTGGCAACCTGATACGATAGCTTGCAGCATACCGTTTAATACAACAATAGCACTGTCATGTGTCTAGTTGGTGTAACAGCAGCGATGGACAGTGTGGAGTCGTTGCGTGCCTGCGCGGGCAGCTGGTCGCTGGGCGGGGACCGGCAGCTGCTGGCCGCGCTGCAGGACATACACCAGGTGAGCCGGGACTTGCTTTAACACTACTGTAGTAGCCCGTACTAGTATCGTCACGACTGCTTAACCTCAACACTGCCGTCACAGCAGTGAAGCAGTCAGTGTTTTAGATGTTGTATGTGAAAGAAAAAACAAATAATTAAAATGAAGAAATTACATAAATTGAGAAATTTAAGGGCCTTCCATGAGCCAACTAGCGCCACCAATCTTGAAAAAATAATATCTTCCAATGTAATCAATTTAATTAAAAAAGTTATTTACAAAATGTTTATTACGATAAATACTATTTTTTAAATGAGTTAACAATATAAGTGAGTGATATCCGTTTATATATAATAATTTATTTTTTAAATGCTTATTTATAACGTGATTCAATGTCGGTAAGTTGTAGTTCGCATAATTGCGAGAAACGGCCGTTTTTCGCACATTTGTGAACTACAACTTAGCTTGTCGCAATTATGCCATGTATTGGATATTGAAAAATAGTATTTAATATTTATCCTAATAAACATTTTGTAAATAGCTTTTTTAGTCAAATTGGTTAAATTGGATGATATTATTTTTCAAGATTGGTGGCGCTAGTTGGCTCATATCAGCCCTTAGTAAAACATATTTATTTATTACTATTATAATAAACAGTGTGTTCAAATGTTGGAAGGATCTCCGGCTCAACTGTGATCCTAATGATACCACATTGCAATACCACATGAGGCAGTGAGTCAATGAATTACACTGTGATCTATGTGTATTATGTCTGGTGGGTGATAGTGTTGCTGTGAAAGTGAGCTAATGAGAGGCGGCCGGACGCGTAACAACGCAACATAATTATATTCTATTGCAATTAACATAATTAGAATGGTCTCAAGTGTTTTGGCAGACAGACATTTCAAAGCGTAGATCTTCTTAAATTATTATTCAATTGGCTCTTTCACCTGAAGTCATTTCAAGTAACAGAACTCATTTTATCTACAGACATTGTCTCTGATAATATGACTTGTTAGTATACAAGGGGGCCTCAATCAGGTTGACATTATCTCACAAACTAACTGGACCGATTAAATAGATTAGTTAAAGTTGAAAAATGACTCCATTGGCGATACCTAACCTACTAACCAACTGTCAAATTAGACCACCGTTTAGTAATGTTTACTTAAATGGCTACGAGCATTTGTGTTAGAGCATGCTGTTAAGATTCCCAAAATTTAATGGAATTGGGAAGTATTAGAAAAGATTAAAATGCTATAAGGCTGTATGAGTTTATGCGCATTTGCCAACAACAAGAAGTCAGTCGGCTTGGACGTTGTTCCCGCGTAAAAACGACCGTGGTAATTCGTATTTGATCATAAAACGTGGTGGTCATTGATGTAACTCAGAGACTATTGGTGTTGGTAGTGTGGCCGTGGGATGATTCAAGTGTTCAGCTTCGGCACGAGCACTGTCTCATGTTCATTGTCATCTCCCAGAGACCACTACTTGTATGGAGGCTACTTGTGCAATGTGGTATCCATGTAGTAGCAGTCTGTACGAGCGCTTGTGTCGTCCTGTGCGGTGACGTATGTGGTTGTTGTGTCAGCGCGTGTGCCTGGAGTGCGGCCTGGCGTCGCGGCGGCTGCGCGCGCTGGGCCGGGACGTGCGCCGCGCCAACGCTCGCCTGCACAACGTTAACAACAGGTCAGACACATACAGAACATACGACACTGAATCGGTGCTTCACTCATGGAACACTATGAACACTGCAGGCTTCTGTATATCGCAGAAGAATCAAGTGTATTATTTTGTAAACAAATATGATCGTCTAATCACCTGTTGTGATGTAACACTGAGGGAACTGATTGATTGAACCTGTTCATCATTGTGACAAATAAAGTGATCCGATCTAATAATGTGAAAACAATTATGCAATAATCACAGAACAGCTTAAAATGTTAGTAGTGTAGTTTTTGTTTACAAAATAAGACACTTGATTTGGGCTTCGGTTTATATTATTATATCATTCAAATTACACGATAGCATTCGTTTTGAATATTATTGTAAATAATTATTAACACTTTATTGTATTTACATAGAATGACAAAAGCCATATACAAAAGGCGTAATTTATCTCTATCAGAGGTTTCTTCCAGCAAACCCCCATAACGTGAGTTGTATTGTATGTTGTACGTACTGTCAGGTTCGTGTCGCTAAGCAACGGACAGTTCGTGGAGAGCCGCGTGCTAGACGACACAGACACCACCGACAGGACCGACACGGCCGACAGGACCGACACAGACAAGGTCAGTGACCGCACAGCTGTCAACTGATTCCAAATACTATGTACTACTCGTGAAGTAAGGACTCCCGGGTGGAATAAACCATTGTTTGCACCACAAGTCTCATATAAACGTAAAATCTGGTGATTGAATTTGTTCACCAATATGAAAATAAAGTGATCCGATCTAATTATGTGAAAATAACTATGCAATAATCACAGAACAATTTTAAATGTTAGTGAGGTAGATTTTGTTTACAAAATAAGACACTTGATTTGTGGCTCAGTGTATAGTTGTATTGTTCGCTATGTCCCCAGGAGCCGTCGGTCCCGGTGGATCCGCTGGCCCGACTGCGGTCTGGCGTGTCGGTCCTGTGCCGCGCGCACGAGTCGGTCTCCATCTGGCGCGACTCAGACTCCGACTCGGACACGGACTCGGACGCGGAACACGATGCGGACACAAACAGGTACATAGTGATACTAACAACCGTACTTATAATAGATGATTATAATTAATATCTTGTTTAAAAATAGTTTATAAAAAATGTTCACTTATAAACACTATTTAAAGTTAATCAACTCCTAAATAACCGAATAAGAAGCTGTCAGTTTAAACAACATCGTAGGGTTGTTAACAAAATGGCGGACCGAATTCGGAACAGCTGATTCCATTTGATACTGCTGATTACTTTTTTAAGGACTTTGGAGTAGGCATTACCCCAATTAGGGCAAATTTTCGTTCTTCTTTTGAATTCATTCAGCAGTGTTGTCGTACTAAAATATTTTTTGGTGTTTAAAATGACGATTAGGTAATCACTGCTTAAATAACGTTCATAAGTAAAAAAAAGCTTAATCATTTATTAAGAGTTTAAATAATGATTAGTTAATATGTCGCTCAGTGCTTGATTAGTGTTTTTTTTATATAAGAGGGTTAATAAATAATAGAAAAAACTAAAAACTGAGAAATTAATTGATAAAAAGAGATTTTAGATGTCAGTGTCTGTTCAGAATGTTTTCTTGATGTTATACGTAGGTATGGGGTGCAAAATTATATGGTACTTACCCGAGTGCCCCAGCAGGAGGGTGTGTTTCGTATGTATGTGGTCGAGTAAAACGTTAAATATTGCACTGGTTCATAAAATTATCATAAAAATGGGCAAGGAATGGACTTACATAGGTGCAGGACACTTCACCACACTATTTCTTAATATTTTTCACAATTTAGCTTCTCGCGGCCGACCGGCACGTTGAATTGTCGATAGCGAACGGCGCCACGCACGGCACGGTAGGAATACGCAACTCTCGTCGGTGAAGTTTTTAATAAAGTTTATGGACTTGGGATCGAATAGGATTGGCCCAAAACCCACCAGTATGTATGTCCATTCCTTCCACCCTGTAACCTAACCGGCTTGCTGGGTGTCGGTGTGTGAGGTGTCGTTAGATTCGTCTTCATTACGGGAGGGGCAGGGGGTGGAAAGAATTGGATCAAAAGGGGATAGTTTCTTTTGTAGTCGAGTTTTTGTTTATTGAAATAATTTCTGGTTGTTATAATATTCAGAATTTGTATTACGCATTATCCATGAATAAATTAGAACGTGATCAGTCGTGGGCAGGACTTGAACCTGCGACCTTGTCATTCCGTGACCCGCTCTCACCAACTGAGCCACCACAGGCCAAGCCACGCCCACCGAAACTCTTCATCTTCTTCTCTTCATCCATCGCTTTATACATACTTAAAGGGTATGTTACGCAACTCCATCTATCGTATTCCGACATTGATCTCCTATAAACAACTAGGTACACAAAGGTCTTACTAAAACAATTTAAAAAACGTCCAAATAAGGGTCCATTGTTAACGTGCAAATAATGTCAATAAAGCAAATGCGGGTCCATTCATCCGTTTGGACCTTCTTTGCGCTCGGACATTGTTAGAAGGCAGACCGTGTATCTAGTTGTTTATAGGAGAGCAATGCGCTCCGACAACCATGTCTAACATTCGGTTAGAAACAGGAATGACGAGGTCGCAGGTTCAAGTCCGGCCCGTGGCTAGAATTTTTTCATAATGTTCTAATTTGTTACAATATGATTCGTGTTGTATGTCATACTGATGTACGTGTGTGTCAGACGCGTGTTGTTGCTGCGCGCGCGCAACGTGTACGCGGCGCGTCCGCTGCCGCACGTCATCGGCTCCGCGCACTGGCACGCGCACAGCCACGCGGGTAATACACACATCGTAATTGTTATTGTATGAACATGGTTATTATGACCAGTTGGTATAAATGTTTCATCACAGTTCAAGTACATTATTTTATTATTATTTTTATTAATTTGTTAACAAAATGTCAATGTTACATCTGTCGCCGCACTGCAATGCAGTTTGTTGACGCAGCTCTCTTACTTGTTAGTCTCACACTGGCAGCACACTCGACAGCACACCACTAGCAACACTCGCAGCACGACTTCTATCTAATGGGACAGATAATAAGGACGGGCCAAACTACAAAGTGTCACAGTTTCACAGTTATCACACGCACAATACGTAAGAAACCGGCCAAGTGCGAGTCTGCCTCGCGCCCCGAGGGGTTCGCGCACCGCAACTCACCCCCGTCACTTTGCTCCGACGATAAGATGCAACTAGAATAGCAATACGTAATAGAAAAAACTACCCCCGTAGCGCGGGGTGTTATGTTATCATTTATAACAGAATAGTGAAGCTCCTGCTGAGGAGAACTGTGAAATCAGTTTTGCGATATCTCAACTAATACCGAAGATATTAAGCGGTTAAGTCAAGTGGTGGGTAGGATGTAGTGTGTATGTCGCTACCACGGTATGACGTCACGGCCACAATACGTCGTGTACTGTTTCCGTCTCTCTCTAACACAACCTGTCTAAGGCCCGTATTAATAGTCTGCCCTCAAGAGCGAATTCAGCTGATACACTCTCAAGATGTCATCACCATTTTAAGTATGTCATTTATTAATAAACCAATATTGAGGGCGCATCACGTGATGTCTTTCTCAAGTCGCGGTTCGCCTGCAATCAGCAAATACGTTCTCAAGTGTTAGTTTGAGTTTTGTTTATTATATAGTAAATACTCAATTCCTAAACGCACCTAAGTTACGTTTATTAATAGGAACGCCATCTTGGGATCGTTCTCAAGATTGACTTTTGAGCTGAGAGTGATTTATTAATATAGGCCTTAGGATCGTAGCCACAAAGTTTCTTTACCGTTCCTCAAATATCAAGTGTGTATGTCGCTACCACGGTGTGACGTCACAGCCACAATACGTCGTGTACTGTTTCCGTCTCTCTCTAAAACAACTTGTCTAAATGCCTGGAGCTACTTCATGTTTCAACTGTAATTTCAATACCAATTTCACAGTTGATCGTGAATTTGTGTCTATTTTGCAATAATAATGATAAACATTTTTGTCATGTATCCTATTTACATGTTACATTGTTACCTGTCAGGCTTGCTGTGTGCGGAGGCCGAGGACTCCGCGTCCAGCTGCTCGCCGCCCCCCACGCACACGGAGCCGGGGCATGCGACGGGCATAGGGGCGGGCACGGGGACACACGACGAGTACTCGGACTCAGACCACGAACATACCCCACACACACAGGTCAGGCGGCGGAGAGAATGGAACAACAACTCTGACACTATTTATTATTAATTAAACTGCATATTATATTAGTGGTCTGAGTCTGCGCAGTATAGAGATGAGTGGAAGGGGAGGGGGGAGGCCTTTGCCCAGCAGTGGGACATTGCAGGCTAGTAAATAATTATATTAGTACTAACAATAGTGTTCATCATCATCAGTCTATGTATGTCCCCACTGCTCGGGCACAGGCCTTCCCTTACATCGAGGGAGCTGGGGCCATGATCCAACACGCGGGCACACTGCGGGTTGGTTACAATAGTGTTAAATATGTTTATTGAGTAAAGTAAGTGTAAAAAGCAGCCACCCTACGAGGGATGGTCTCTGGGCGTCTGGGAGCTGGCAAGGAATACTAGATTGGATTGATCTCACCGAATTGCAGCTCCGCTGTCGTCACAAGGATAGGACCACCTGAACCATCCCGCAGCCACACTGCCATCAATATTCTCTGAGTTACATCAATGAGCACCACATCTTTGACCAATTCGAATCACAATTATCACCACCGGTGTTTTCGCGCGCAAGGCGAACCACGAGGGTGAGAATGACAGTTGTTGTTGCGTGTTTTAGTAAGGCAAATGCGACAAAAGATCATACAGCCTTATAGCATTTCCATCGTCATCATCATCTTTTCTAATACCAATTCCATTAGATTTTAGGATTCTTAACATAAGTTGGGTGATTTTAGGTATTTATATTTAATAACAGTCAAAACTTAAATCTAATATTTATTTCACGAGTACCTTCACACGTAAAACTCCCATAAGTGTGAAAGAGACAAGCGTGCCACGAAGGCGAGGGCCCGGGTTCGAATCCCGGGCGTGATGATATATTTTCTCTATTTATCATTTAGATTTTTCGCATAGAGTGCATATGCAAGAAAATATCAAAATATAATTGTATATTATGTGTGCAGGGCTCAGTGACCAGCTCGGAGAGGTCCGTGTCCCCTGTCCCCGGCGTGTCCCCTGTCCCCGGGCCCGGGCCCGTCCCCGGCGCGCCCCCGTCCCCCAGCCCCGCTGCGCTGGCCGCCGAGCTGGCGCTCAAGCTGGGCGGGACGCACCACCACCGCGTGCAGGTGACGAAACTCATGTTATATTGCTGGGCGCTACTCAGAAACATCAACTACTATGAATATACCTGTGTGTATGTCTGTCCTCAGCCCCCAGTGTCCGCCCCCGTGCCCGTGGCGACCCCCGTGGCGGCCCCCCGCGCGTGGGGTGCGCCGCGCACTCGGCCGGGACAACAAGGTAACTATAACACACCATTACACTATCACAATAGTACAGTATAACATCGATATAGGAAGGAAAGCACACACTTACAATCAGTATCAGTAGCATTGCATTGGCAGCACGTGTTGCGCGCCACGGGTCAATGACCGCGGCGAGCACGTGACACGCACACAACACAAGCGGGACTTGTGTGGGTAGTATTTATTTAAACTGCGTACCTCTAATCTCTAAACTAATGCCGGCGAAGACAGTAAGGTGTGAATTATAATTTTTAGAAATGATATTTTTTCAAAATCTATTTATAACCTATTGCAATAATTCTTTCACTGTTAGATAAATAAAAGTGAAAACTATGTACTGTAAAAAAAATATTAAAATCGGTTCAGTGGTTCTTGAGAAAATTTCAACCTTATTGAGGTCTCCTGTATAGTTATCTCTGTCTTCATGTGTACCTCTACATCCGAGCAGGCAATGCGTGCGCGCCACGGGTCAATGACCGCTACGAGCATTGGCTGCCTTGCCTTGTAGTTTGCTTGAGGTTTAAAACCCAGCATCATCAGTGCATGTCCCCACTGCTGGGCACAGATCCTTGCTGACAGCGAGGGACCTCGGGACATGATCCAATACGCGGGCACACTGCATATTGGTGGATTACACATGGTTTTGAAATACGATGGGTTTTTTCCTGGGTTCTGTTGCTCAGTCAGTAGATGGATGATTTAATTACGGGGAAAACGTTAATGTATAACTATATATCGACTTTCAACTTGCATACTTACTATGTAGGTATATTGTGCGTGTGTCAGGGCTGGTGTTCCCCGAGGAGCCTCCCCCACTCTCGGTGGAGGAGGACGAGGAGTACAGCTCCCCAGACGAACACGAGGACGACGTGTTCGCGGAGCTGAGGCGACCGCAGCACGGCAAGCACGCCGAGCGGAGTGAGCGCGGGCTCGGAGCCGCACTCAGGGACGAGACTACGGCAGCCGGCACTCAGTACAACACGACACAGGTGAGACACTATGGACTACACTCTAGGTGGAGGGGTGACCTGCGCAAGGTCACGGACAGGGAATGGATACGCAGACAACTGTGTCCACTCGGTCACATCCTCAGTACCAGGGCACCATGAGCCGCATGGAGGCTCACTAACAGCCTTGGGAGAGATAGGTCAGAGACAGACTGACACGGGCTGATGATGCTGAAGTTGCATCACAAGTACCAGGAGCCCATGACTAGCCTGGAGTCTCACTATGTCTCACTCAACTCCCGCTGTGTCCACTCGGTCCGGAGCTGCAGCTCTCCCCAGTACCAGGGCCCCATGAGCCGGGCGGAGTCTCACTGACGCGGGCCGTTGGTTACACATCTAGTCGGACCTCGCTTCCTTTAAATCATGTTGCATTCGTCTGTTGTATAATTCATATTCTAAGCCCTTATGTACTTACGTTATATTGCATATACTGTGAGTAAGTATGAGTGCCGTACCGTTATGTGGAACAAATATTTGCAATAAATAAATGAAACACTGTGTAATATGACATTGGCAAATGACAAACCGTCTAATCTATTATTAAAAAGAAATAAAACTTACATAGATAAAGACTTTATGACACAATAAATCATAGTATTCACCGAGCATGGATAATGCGTAATTCAAATTCTGAGTAATAATAGGAGCGCATCGTCATAAGTCATGTTTCTACCCGAATGTTAGACATGGTTGTCGGAATACTACTACTATTGCCCGATAGATGGAGTTGCGTAACATACCCTTTAAGTATGTATAAAGCGATGAAGAGTTTCGGTGGGCGTGGCCTGTGGTGGCTCAGTTGGTAAGAGCGGGGCACGGAGACAAGGTCGCAGGTTATGTTCTACTAACGCCAGTCCTTGTGTTCCAGGTGTCCCCCGCGCGCGCGCTCGCCGGCGTCACGCAGTCCCGGGCCGCGCGACACGCGGTCGCGGCGACACAACACAACGACACAGCGACACACGCGAAAACAGAAAAGGACATATTCGACGACCTGTTCGCTAAACACGACGAGACACTACAGAAGAAAGACAAAGCGGGAACAGGACAAGACAAAGTCACGACAGGAAAGGATAAAACTGTACCAGAAAAGACAGTAGACATATTCAGTGATGACCTGTTCGACGATATCGACGACATATTCACTAGTGCCAAGGTCGCGGCGACACGGTCCCCGGTCGCCGCGACCGGGGACCGTGTCGCCGGACTGTTCGACGACGACGACCTGTTCGCTGATGTAGCTGTCCCTAGCACCAGTGACGTCACTCGGGCCGACACTAAGACTGCAGACAAGGCTCGGGGCATATTTGATAGTGACGACGAGCTGTTCAGTGACGCGCCGGCTAATGGTACTATAACAGTCAAAGATACATCTAAAGGTAGTAAAGGAAATGAAATATTGAAAGGTACGAAATCTATTGCAAAGTCCAGTTTATTTGATGATGATGACGACAGTGACTTGTTTTCTGATAAACCAGCTCCCGCAGCGGGTAATAAAGATATCAGTGGTCTGATTAAAACTAAAGAAACTAATAAAACCAGTGATGTTAGTAAACACGTCGGTCTGTTCGATGATGACGATGATGAATTGTTTAGCAACAAAACAGAAGGACAAAGTTCACAAACAACACATAAAATGAAACACAATGATGATACTAATGTTAGTAAAATAACTAAAGACATTAATTCCGGCAAAGTAAACGAGATTAGTAAACTATCTAAAACTATATTTGATGACGACGATATACTCAGTGATAAACCTCAACAAGCACTCAAGAAATTAGATGATAAAGCTACTAGTGATATCAAAGTTAAAATCAACAAAGAAACTGACAGACTATTCGGCGACAGTGATGATGATATATTTTCTAATATCAAAGTAACTAAGCCTGTTCGTAAACTAACAGAAACAAAGACAAGCGTGGAAATTACTAAGACGATTGATCAGAAACTAAAAGCAACTAAACCAATTGTAGAGATTAATAGGAATATAGGTGTTTCATCCTCCACACGCGACGGACACCGGCGGACCGCAGGAGATGAGACGCATCAACTGGAAGATGATGTTGATTCGGTTTTAAACAACAACATTAAAAGAGATACCATAGATAAGACAAACGAAAACAATATTATCTTTAAGAGCGAAGTAAAATCTAAACCTATTGATACCATTGGTCTATTTGATGATGATGATGATGATTTGTTCGGTAAAGTGACTAAACCTACTAAGCAGTTGCCAAATACTGATAAAAATGATGATATTCTATTTGGTAATGAGATTGGTAATAAAGAAACTATTAATACTGCGCCGGTTGTTGAGGAACAAGAGATTATTAAACATAATAAGAGATTAGATAGAAATAATGACGTTATTGAGGAAAATACTGCAATCGTTGATAATACTGATTCAGATATGTGCGAGGCAATGTCGACGCGAGGTCGCACTGCACTGGACAGTTATGTTAAACCACAAACATTAGAACAAAACACAGCATCAACTATCATTGAAAGGGAAGTATTACTCAACAAAAGTGATTCAGTTACAAATAATAGCGACCAAAAACCAAACCTCACAAGAAAACCCGACTTGGAATATAAAAACATGCAACATGAAACAGAAACAGCTAATATTGATAACGTTAAAAATGTTGAAATTACTATTGATAATGAAGCTTTACAAGAAGAACCATATATATTACGTACAGATACGCTAAATACTGACATTAAACATGACTTGGATAACATGAGAGACGTAGATGCAAATAAGAACATTACTGAGACCGTCGGTGTAGTATCGCCTGCTGCGGTGATAGCTAGTGTAGTGCTGTGCGCCGAGGTCGAGGCGCCGCCCGCATTCACGCGCCTCGGCGAGCACAAGCGCAGCCGGAACGTCAACGCGCTGTTTGACGACGACTCCGACGACGAGGCGCTGTTCTACCGCCGCAGTGACGTCACTCTGCGCGACACCAGGCTCAGGGACAGTACTAAGACGGACGCGTTCGGCTTGTTCCAAGACGAGCCACCGGACATTGACGCGGAATATACTGAGGCATTCGATACAAACGAACCAGGCAATGATTATAATCCAAGAAATGCACATTCAGAGGGATTGGAGACGTCAAACGAACTATTCGATGACAATTCCAGAAACGATGATTCAGAATCTATTAAAACTAATGATACAGTCACTAAAGCGGCAGATACAACAGATAATACGTTTAATTCAAAGCGAGATGACGACATGGAGCGCGAGCCATTGCCTGAGCCGCCCGCAATGGATGGAGACAGACAGGACAATGCAACGGAAACTAGAAAGATAGGCAAGTTGAAGCCAATGAATTTCAGCATCAATGTCAATACGTTGTTGCCGGGAGCCTCGCCGAGGAAGACGCCAAGGACACCGGAGCAGGCGAACACTAAGAGTGACGCAATAAGCGCTGTTGACGACCCGGAGCTGATGAAGGCAGTGAGGTTCCCTGATGATGCAGAGTCTCCAGACCACTCCGACAGCAAGAGCAGTGAGCACGCACTGAGCCCTGTTGAGGACCCGGAGCTGGTGCAAGGAGTGATGTTCCCCGATGCTGCAGAGACCCCAGCGCTGGACCACTCGGCCAGCAAGCACAGGGCGAGGATCCAGGTGCGGAGGCGGCCCTCCACCAGACGCGCGCGGAGACACGCAGCTGAGACGTCAGGGATTGACTTCGGCGGAGACACCACAGACGGTGCAGTAGAAAAAGCACATAGTATTGGTGGTGACACAGCTATTGAACCTAATACACATAAAGATGGTGAAGGAAATGATAATGAAAAAGCTTCAGTCGATTCAGAAGTGACTATTGATGGTAAAGTTAGTAATGCTGAAAGAAAGAGTAGTGATATTAGAGATACAAATATAGCAGTTGTTACAGATAACTCTGCTTTCAAAGATATGTCGAGCACGAAAGCGAGTCCGTCGAGAGATGTCAAGTCGAAAGTTGTATACATTTTGAACGATGAAGACATATTTTCTAACACGAATTCTATTCATACAACGAAACCGGAAGAATCTCTTAATCCACAGAAGAATATAGCAACCAAGAAAAGTAATATTTTGAATATAGTTGATGATGACGATGATATATTCAAGAGTATGACCAATACTATGGAGAGAAATTTGGAAGCAGATGATAAACCAGACGGTGTCAGAACGTTAGGACAGGCGTACACAGCTAAAGACAAAACATTCGATTCGGACGACGATGATATTTTTAAAGATTTTGCACATGTTGACACAAAATCATACAGAACCGATCAAATTAAGCCTAAATTAGAGACAGCACAATCTAAGCCTATCCCTGTGGACAATAAACTAGATAAACCTAAAAAGTCGTTATTCGATGACTCGAGCGACGAGGAGAGCGAGTTATTTAACACAAAGAAGCCCGTCGCCAAAGCCTCTGTATTCAACTCCGACAGCGACGAGGAGCTGTTCGGGAGCAGGAGCAAGACAGGTAGAAGCACGGGGCAGAGTGAGAGGCAAGATGCGCTGCGAGTGAGTGCGAGGGAGAGACAGGAGAGTAGGAGGGAGCTGGCGCGAGTGTCGGTCCGCGAGCCGCTGTTTGGAGCCGAGGACGAGGAGGAGCTGTTCGGAGCCGCGCCTGCAACAGGTGAGACAGCTGTTACCGCGGGAATGTGAGGTTCCTGCGGTAATACCCGGGGGCACAACTTGCCAAATATCATCATCAGTCTATTTACATGTCCCCACTGCTGGGCACAGACCTTCCCTTACATCGAGGGAGCTGGGGCCATGATCCACCACGCGGGCACACTGCGGTGCGCCGGATTTCACATGCCTTAGAGTTTTTTTCTTCTTCTACGGCATGCAGGTTTCATCACGATGTTTTCTTTCACCGTTTTGAGAGCGCTGGGTAAATGTACGCAAGTTTTTCCGTAGAAAATCTCGAGGCTAACTCTATGTTACCTGGCTGCCCTGGCTGGGAATCGAACCTGGGACCTCCGCATCGCGAGTCCATTGCCTCAACCACTGAGCTCTCTCAAATATGTATAATTATAATTGTACAAATTGTCAATAGTGTAAATTATTGACGAAGGTTTTTGTCGTCAGGTTCATAGACTCTGCATTAAGTTGCAACGTTAAGTAATATCTCGCGGTAGGAATGCGCCGGCGCGTCGTGTCGGTCGTAGTGAGCTCAGCTTTATCTGTCTTGACATATGTGAGTGTCGCACTCGTGTTCCGTATGTTCCGAGTGGCAGGCGGCAGGCGGAGGGCGGCGCGACTCCAAGCCGCCTGCTTCCTGCTCATTGCATTGCAACTGTCCAATGTCCTTATTTACTCAGTATGTGACGTGACGTGATGCGGCTGTTGGGAGTTACTTGTATACAGTTTAGTAATTGATTTTAATTTATATTATGTTGTGTGTGAAGGTGTGTGCGTCGACCCGCTGTCCCGACACACGCACGGCTGACGGGCGCCCACTGCTGGGACACTGCTGGCGCGCACTCAGAGGGGTGGTGCTCGCCGGGTGGCAGGGGGAGGAATCATAGCACACGCCTCATGATATCAATCACTAGGAGCTTGACACACCAAACTAAATATGACTGATAAAATTGAATTTAAATTGATTTTTAAAGCCTAATGCCGCATTGCCCTACAGCTGCAGGCTTCATGTGAGCACTGCTTTGCTGGAACACCTGGTTACGACATGGAGCGAGGAATATATGAATTTGGAACCTGGCTCACAAACCAGGGCCAGGCCCACAATAGTGACAAATGTTGACAACCAATGAGCACATTACATTATTTTATGACGTCATCGGCCTAATTGTTTATCTGACAGTGACACTCATTCCCATTTCCATATTCCATTGCTGGGTTTCATTGGTCGCATTGTAACTCGCGTCGCAGCGACCGACCAATGGAGTATAGACATGGGGATGGGCTCGCTGTCACTCACTGTCACAATAGACATTTTTGTGGTGCCAAGTGTTTCTCATTATTTGTCAGTATTGGGTCAGGTGTGTGTCAACCTCTTGGTGATGTGAGTGATGTGACGTACTCTCGGGTGCAGCACTCAGTGCACACATTCCAGCGCGCTCACACTGAGTGTGCACTCAGCGCGACATACCGTGTAATATATACACGTGTTATGTTGTCACCTACACGTCATGGTGTCACGACAACATATACAATGGATTGAGTGCTCCACACGATACGCATGTACTTGTGTTGACCGTTACACGAGAGGCGCCTGGTACATATTGAATCCCAGGCATTTTTATATCAGCGATTTGCGTGTTTACAATGCACCGCCCACTTCACGTGACACCATGTTGTTTGTATTGTATATTGTGCTAGCTGTGCAGTGGTATGTATAGTATAATATATAATGTTATCTTACAAATAATTAACGTTTATGTTTCAAATATTGTTATTGTGCTACTTTGAATACGTTTGTCGCAAATGCTGTCTCAGTGATGCCTTGCGGCCCGCGCTCTGGACGACTGGCACTCTGATAGTAAAAGACATTTTTGAGCGCTAACTTAACGTGAGCTCGTACTTGCGAGTATGGTATGAAAACTGACAGTTGTAAGACCGAACTCACACTCCAATCGTACTCAAAACTGTCTCTGACTATCTATTCTAGTGGCAAGCTATTTGCTGCGACAAGGTCCCGCCGCGGGCCACACGCGCCGTCCCATACTGTACTGTACACGAACACGTTAATATATTTTGTTATTTTATTCTAGTGTTGCCTAATGTAATTTGTATAGAAATAAGTATTTGTCTGTTGACACGCTGTATTAGACGACATGCTAAGAGAGTGTGGGAATGGACCCCACGGGATATATTATATTCTTGTATCAAATAAACTGTTATATTGTACTCCGCGGCGTTTCATTTGAACACTCTTCCTAACATAACGCCAAGCCATACAGCCAAGCACCGCTCCAGCTGAGTCTTATGGCGCAGGTCTTAAGGCTCATACAAAACTATATCGGCACAAACTCGTCACTCCGTCCGATAGCACGACAATGATACTAATTCTTTTTACATACAACAAACACCGGTAACAGCAATTCACGATATAACATGAACATTACAAATATGGATTGAGTACTCGGTGGAAGGAAGGAAGGAAGGAAGGAAGGAAGGAAGGAAGGAAGGAAGGAAGGAAGGAAGGAAGGAAGGAAGGAAGGAAGGAAGGAAGGAAGGAAGGAAGGAAGGAAGGAAGGAAGGAAGGAAGGAAGGAAGGAAGGAAGGAAGGAAGGAAGGAAGGAAGGAAGGAAGGAAGGAAGGAAGGAAGGAAGGAAGGAAGGAAGGAAGGAAGGAAGGAAGGAAGGAAGGAAGGAAGGAAGGAAGGAAGGAAGGAAGGAAGGAAGGAAGGAAGGAAGGAAGGAAGGAAGGAAGGAAGGAAGGAAGGAAGGAAGGTTTAGGTTTAGGTTTAGGTTTAGGTTTAGGTTTAGGTTTAGGTTTAGGTTTAGGTTTAGGTTTAGGTTTAGGTTTAGGTTTAGGTTTAGGTTTAGGTTTAGGTTTAGGTTTAGGTTTAGGTTTAGGTTTAGGTTTAGGTTTAGGTTTAGGTTTAGGTTTAGGTTTAGGTTTAGGTTTAGGTTTAGGTTTAGGTTTAGGTTTAGGTTTAGGTTTAGGTTTAGGTTTAGGTTTAGGTTTAGGTTTAGGTTTAGGTTTAGGTTTAGGTTTAGGTTTAGGTTTAGGTTTAGGTTTAGGTTTAGGTTTAGGTTTAGGTTTAGGTTTAGGTTTAGGTTTAGGTTTAGGTTTAGGTTTAGGTTTAGGTTTAGGTTTAGGTTTAGGTTTAGGTTTAGGTTTAGGTTTAGGTTTAGGTTTAGGTTTAGGTTTAGGTTTAGGTTTAGGTTTAGGTTTAGGTTTAGGTTTAGGTTTAGGTTTAGGTTTAGGTTTAGGTTTAGGTTTAGGTTTAGGTTTAGGTTTAGGTTTAGGTTTAGGTTTAGGTTTAGGTTTAGGTTTAGGTTTAGGTTTAGGTTTAGGTTTAGGTTTAGGTTTAGGTTTAGGTTTAGGTTTAGGTTTAGGTTTAGGTTTAGGTTTAGGTTTAGGTTTAGGTTTAGGTTTAGGTTTAGGTTTAGGTTTAGGTTTAGGTTTAGGTTTAGGTTTAGGTTTAGGTTTAGGTTTAGGTTTAGGTTTAGGTTTAGGTTTAGGTTTAGGTTTAGGTTTAGGTTTAGGTTTAGGTTTAGGTTTAGGTTTAGGTTTAGGTTTAGGTTTAGGTTTAGGTTTAGGTTTAGGTTTAGGTTTAGGTTTAGGTTTAGGTTTAGGTTTAGGTTTAGGTTTAGGTTTAGGTTTAGGTTTAGGTTTAGGTTTAGGTTTAGGTTTAGGTTTAGGTTTAGGTTTAGGTTTAGGTTTAGGTTTAGGTTTAGGTTTAGGTTTAGGTTTAGGTTTAGGTTTAGGTTTAGGTTTAGGTTTAGGTTTAGGTTTAGGTTTAGGTTTAGGTTTAGGTTTAGGTTTAGGTTTAGGTTTAGGTTTAGGTTTAGGTTTAGGTTTAGGTTTAGGTTTAGGTTTAGGTTTAGGTTTAGGTTTAGGTTTAGGTTTAGGTTTAGGTTTAGGTTTAGGTTTAGGTTTAGGTTTAGGTTTAGGTTTAGGTTTAGGTTTAGGTTTAGGTTTAGGTTTAGGTTTAGGTTTAGGTTTAGGTTTAGGTTTAGGTTTAGGTTTAGGTTTAGGTTTAGGTTTAGGTTTAGGTTTAGGTTTAGGTTTAGGTTTAGGTTTAGGTTTAGGTTTAGGTTTAGGTTTAGGTTTAGGTTTAGGTTTAGGTTTAGGTTTAGGTTTAGGTTTAGGTTTAGGTTTAGGTTTAGGTTTAGGTTTAGGTTTAGGTTTAGGTTTAGGTTTAGGTTTAGGTTTAGGTTTAGGTTTAGGTTTAGGTTTAGGTTTAGGTTTAGGTTTAGGTTTAGGTTTAGGTTTAGGTTTAGGTTTAGGTTTAGGTTTAGGTTTAGGTTTAGGTTTAGGTTTAGGTTTAGGTTTAGGTTTAGGTTTAGGTTTAGGTTTAGGTTTAGGTTTAGGTTTAGGTTTAGGTTTAGGTTTAGGTTTAGGTTTAGGTTTAGGTTTAGGTTTAGGTTTAGGTTTAGGTTTAGGTTTAGGTTTAGGTTTAGGTTTAGGTTTAGGTTTAGGTTTAGGTTTAGGTTTAGGTTTAGGTTTAGGTTTAGGTTTAGGTTTAGGTTTAGGTTTAGGTTTAGGTTTAGGTTTAGGTTTAGGTTTAGGTTTAGGTTTAGGTTTAGGTTTAGGTTTAGGTTTAGGTTTAGGTTTAGGTTTAGGTTTAGGTTTAGGTTTAGGTTTAGGTTTAGGTTTAGGTTTAGGTTTAGGTTTAGGTTTAGGTTTAGGTTTAGGTTTAGGTTTAGGTTTAGGTTTAGGTT
This sequence comes from Tachystola acroxantha, assembly GCA_963506565.1. Taxonomy (NCBI): domain Eukaryota; kingdom Metazoa; phylum Arthropoda; class Insecta; order Lepidoptera; family Oecophoridae; genus Tachystola; species Tachystola acroxantha. The sequence continues at coordinate 6,675,771 of OY735897.1, forward strand.
TAGGTTTAGGTTTAGGTTTAGGTTTAGGTTTAGGTTTAGGTTTAGGTTTAGGTTTAGGTTTAGGTTTAGGTTTAGGTTTAGGTTTAGGTTTAGGTTTAGGTTTAGGTTTAGGTTTAGGTTTAGGTTTAGGTTTAGGTTTAGGTTTAGGTTTAGGTTTAGGTTTAGGTTTAGGTTTAGGTTTAGGTTTAGGTTTAGGTTTAGGTTTAGGTTTAGGTTTAGGTTTAGGTTTAGGTTTAGGTTTAGGTTTAGGTTTAGGTTTAGGTTTAGGTTTAGGTTTAGGTTTAGGTTTAGGTTTAGGTTTAGGTTTAGGTTTAGGTTTAGGTTTAGGTTTAGGTTTAGGTTTAGGTTTAGGTTTAGGTTTAGGTTTAGGTTTAGGTTTAGGTTTAGGTTTAGGTTTAGGTTTAGGTTTAGGTTTAGGTTTAGGTTTAGGTTTAGGTTTAGGTTTAGGTTTAGGTTTAGGTTTAGGTTTAGGTTTAGGTTTAGGTTTAGGTTTAGGTTTAGGTTTAGGTTTAGGTTTAGGTTTAGGTTTAGGTTTAGGTTTAGGTTTAGGTTTAGGTTTAGGTTTAGGTTTAGGTTTAGGTTTAGGTTTAGGTTTAGGTTTAGGTTTAGGTTTAGGTTTAGGTTTAGGTTTAGGTTTAGGTTTAGGTTTAGGTTTAGGTTTAGGTTTAGGTTTAGGTTTAGGTTTAGGTTTAGGTTTAGGTTTAGGTTTAGGTTTAGGTTTAGGTTTAGGTTTAGGTTTAGGTTTAGGTTTAGGTTTAGGTTTAGGTTTAGGTTTAGGTTTAGGTTTAGGTTTAGGTTTAGGTTTAGGTTTAGGTTTAGGTTTAGGTTTAGGTTTAGGTTTAGGTTTAGGTTTAGGTTTAGGTTTAGGTTTAGGTTTAGGTTTAGGTTTAGGTTTAGGTTTAGGTTTAGGTTTAGGTTTAGGTTTAGGTTTAGGTTTAGGTTTAGGTTTAGGTTTAGGTTTAGGTTTAGGTTTAGGTTTAGGTTTAGGTTTAGGTTTAGGTTTAGGTTTAGGTTTAGGTTTAGGTTTAGGTTTAGGTTTAGGTTTAGGTTTAGGTTTAGGTTTAGGTTTAGGTTTAGGTTTAGGTTTAGGTTTAGGTTTAGGTTTAGGTTTAGGTTTAGGTTTAGGTTTAGGTTTAGGTTTAGGTTTAGGTTTAGGTTTAGGTTTAGGTTTAGGTTAGGTTAGGTTAGGTTAGGTTAGGTTAGGTTAGGTTAGGTTAGGTTAGGTTAGGTTAGGTTAGGTTAGGTTAGGTTAGGTTAGGTTAGGTTAGGTTAGGTTAGGTTAGGTTAGGTTAGGTTAGGTTAGGTTAGGTTAGGTTAGGTTAGGTTAGGTTAGGTTAGGTTAGGTTAGGTTAGGTTAGGTTAGGTTAGGTTAGGTTAGGTTAGGTTAGGTTAGGTTAGGTTAGGTTAGGTTAGGTTAGGTTAGGTTAGGTTTTTTTTTTTTTTTTTTTTTTAAAGTCTTATTTGTTTCTCTGTTGGGTTTTGTGTTAGTTCCTAAGGTTATTGGTTTCCCAGAGGGGGTAGGTGGGCCGAAGAGTGTCGCGATTTGATACGAATCTTCTCTCCGACCCACCTTTGTCGATTCTTAGGGGGGGTAGCGAGGTGTATGTCTCGCCGCCCCGACTATTATGTCTCGCCGCCCCGACTATTATAATTTACGGGAGGGATAAAGATGAGAAGAGGGGGGGCTAACAAAAGTTGAGACTGAGAGAGGGTTAAAATTTCGCCAATCAATTTGGTGAATAGGGGACGGCCGATTGCCTTTGGTCCCGGGGTGGGTGATATTTACATAGACTCTTATTGGGTAATACCTGAAGGGTGGTTTGTTCACTCATATTGGGGGGGGGGGAGGTATACTTTACGTTACTTATAACTAAGTTTATACAATACAATTAGATAGTAAATACAAAAGAGAGAGTGGATACAATACAAAGATACTTACATCTAAAAGTGTTTCACATTTGGTACTTATATCTATCTGATTATCTACAAACGGGTGCTCTCAAAGCTGATTCACTAAAAAGGAGATTACACACATTGGGTTGCCCTTTGATAGGTGCTTATGTCTTAATTGTTTAATCATTAGGGGGTGCCGTATGGGCTTAACATCAATATGGGGTGCCAGATGGGCTTAATTCCTTAGGGGTAATTACATGTTCACTTATAGGGGTATGGTGCTTATCAAATTACTTGTGATTCACATTGGGTCTTATGTTAAACTTATCTAGGGTTAGTTGTGGTTATACTAAGGGGGGTTAGTGCTTAAATCAATATATACATGTTGTGACCTCTTGTACATCTGGTGGTTTTTTGTGGTTCACTTTTATGGTGGTTCTGATCATTCTTAAATTGTACTTACTCTTTTGTACAGGCTGTTTGTTAGTGCTCTTTTGGGTGTTGCTGTGGTTTTTTTCTAAGAGGTCTAATGTTAATCTAATAGTTTTAGTTAAGTGGAGATCAATTTGGTGACAATAACTCAAAATAAATTATAGGCCGTACCGGGGTCGGCGCCGTCTCCAGTGAGTTGGGGTGGGAGCGGGCTTAGGGCGGGGGAGCGGGAGACAGAGGCGTGCACGAGGCCACCTCTGCTATCTCCCCCTCCTTCCGCTTTCCAAGACCGCATCCCCACACCAGGCACCACCGACTACCGGTTAGCCGGGGGAGTCCTGGTGTCCAGACGGCTGGCCCCATTCCCAGAGAAGACGCCGACGCCGGCATCCATAAAGTGGTACGCAAATGGGGAATTAATGTTATGCTTCTAACGACGAAACCAATTTACCTTGGTCCGCCGGTGGGAGTAAAATGTATTGCCTGAGGGGTCAGCTAAAGGTGGTTCTACAGTAGACGTTAGAGTCTTTGGAAATTGGTCAAGGGTGTGTCTGACCACAGGTTCAGACACACCCTTGGCCACTTGGAAGCAAAACGGCCCCCGGCAGACTGCCGGGGGCCGGTTTCGGGGGCCGGGGGCCGGGGGCCGGGGGCCGGGGGCCGGGGGCCGGGGGCCGGGGGCCGGGGGCCGGGGGCCGGGGGCCGGGGGCCGGGGGCCGGGGGCCGGGGGCCGGGGGCCGGGGGCCGGGGGCCGGGGGCCGGTTTCGGGGGCCGAAGTTCGGCCCCCGGGGGCCGGTCCGGGGGCCGGCCCCCGGGGGCCGGTTTCGGGGGCCGAAGTTCGGCCCCCGGGGGCCGGTTTCGGGGGCCGGGGGCCGGTCCGGGGGCCGGCCCCCGGGGGCCGGTTTCGGGGGCCGAAGTTCGGCCCCCGGGGGCCGGTCCGGGGGCCGGCCCCCGGGGGCCGAAAATCGGCCCCCGGGGGCCGGTTTCGGGGGCCGGCCCCCGGGGGCCGGTTTCGGGGGCCGAAGTTCGGCCCCCGGGGGCCGGCCCCCGGGGGCCGGTTTCGGGGGCCGAAGTTCGGCCCCCGGGGGCCGGTCCGGGGGCCGGCCCCCGGGGGCCGGTTTCGGGGGCCGAAGTTCGGCCCCCGGGGGCCGGTCCGGGGGCCGGCCCCCGGGGGCCGGTTTCGGGGGCCGGCCCCCGGGGGCCGGTTTCGGGGGCCGAAGTTCGGCCCCCGGGGGCCGGTCCGGGGGCCGACTCACCCTCAACACCTGTTGCACATCCAAAAACATATCTCCTCTCCGTCCGATCCGACCAGTTGGTCCCTAGATAGAAAGCGAATGTATGGCCTGAGGGGTCTTAGATGAAATTATGCTGGTCGTGAAAATGGCCATCATAAGTTGGTCCCTCTTGCGGAGGTAAAATGACCTGACGGGGGGTCTTGAACACTGGTCGGTTCGGAAAAGAGTACAGTGGGGTGCGCGGTCGTCGGAGTCGCCATCCGACCGTCTCGTGACCTGAAGGGACACGAGTACGTCGGTCGGCGAGTCCCACGGTCGCGCCATACAGGGTTAATTAATTCAAAATGACATCAGTGATTATTCTAACATAGGTTAAAGTTAGGTGCGCGAGTGCGGGAGCCGCCGGCCTGCCGTCTTGCGCCCTGAAGGGGCACAAGTTCGCGGGCGGCGAGTCCCGCGCTCGCGCCTACTGGGTAAAATTATAAACAAAATGTCTAGTCGTCAGCCTACGCCGTAGAGTGCGCGAGCGCGGGGCGCACCCCCACATCCGAGTGCCCTGAGGGGGCTCAATCGGTGCGGGGGCGCATCCCGCGGTCGCGCCGTCGAGCGTGCCTGACACTAACCATGTATGTATGGCGCCGGATGGTGCTCCTCGGTCCCGACGCTCCGCCGCAGGGGTCCACCGTCGCCCGGCCGCTAAAGCGGCAGGCAAGGCGCAGGCAGCGCCGGCGGCAGCGCGCGGTGAGGCGATGGAGGCAGGGTGGCGCCGGCGGGGTGTTTCTCCAACTAGTTGCGTGGTTCTCCGTAGGGGTGGCCGCAGAGCGGCCTAAAGCCGTTGGTCCCGGGTGCACACGCACTACCCGGGACAGGTGAATACCACCGCGTGTGCGTGGTTGGGGAGGCTCGGGCGCGCGCGCGCTGCCTCGAGTATTTGAGTCACTGCGCGCATGACTATTTCCATGGTCCGGCTCGCACACGCGCGAGATCGGACAGGGGGAGTCCACTGCGTGTGTGGTTGAAAATCCGATGAATAATTTGCACAAATTAAATTGTGCCCTGGGGGTTTTGATGCACTGACGGGTACTTGTGAGGACTTCCTCTTCATATCAATTATTCCACTTGTTCGTCCTGTGTTGTCTTATTTCCTGGGGTAGCATAAAGCTTTTTGCGTCACTTGTAGGGGTATAAGTTGTATAATCCTGTGGTGGGTGTGGTTGCACAATGGTGTTATTTCCACTTCACTAGGGGGATGCGTTACACTTTGCTGGTATCCATTGCGTCACTGCAAATCCGTGTGTTTCACTGATCACATTTCACTGTCTATCACTGTACTTGGGAGGTAGTGATTCACTAGGGAGTCGCTTGGTGCTAGATGGCCGCGCTACATCAAGCGCTTATGTCGCTGCCGGGGTGAGTCGCCAGTCCGACAAGATGACGTCAGCCACGTGGTAGCCGGGGGCCGGGGGCCGGGGGCCGGGGGCCGGGGGCCGGGGGCCGGTGGCCGGGGGCCGGTGGCCGGGGGCCGGGGGCCGGGGGCCGGGGGCCGGGGGCCGGGGGCCGGGGGCCGGGGGCCGGGGGCCGGGGGCCGGGGGCCGGGGGCCGGGGGCCGGGGGCCGGGGGCCGGGGGCCGGGGGCCGGGGGCCGGGGGCCGGGGGCCGGGGGCCGGGGGCCGGGGGCCGGCCGGGGGCCGGCCAGCCGGGGGCCGGCCGGGGGCCTAGGCTCGGTAGGAGCCTTGGTGGGCCCACGTGGCCGAGAGCTCGGGACGCGACCGTCCTCGGCGAGCTCTGGCTCGCGACTCGGTTAGGTTAGGTTAGGTTAGGTTAGGTTAGGTTAGGTTAGGTTAGGTTAGGTTAGGTTAGGTTAGGTTAGGTTAGGTTAGGTTAGGTTAGGTTAGGTTGGGTTGGGTTGGGTTAGGTTAGGTTGGGTTGGGTTGGGTTGGGTTGGGTTAGGTTAG